>JAGDQP010033699.1:0-20530 GCA_022664845.1 Lepisma saccharinum | reverse complement strand
GACCTAAATCGGATCATTCTAACTATGGTAAGTCAAGCCTTCAATGTCATGCAAAAATAATGGATTACTTTTTACTACACCAGATATATATACTTTCATATCGTACCGATCTCAATAGGTATATTTTTCTTCGAAATCTACCTAAAAATGATTTCGTTCTTGAATTATTACAAGAAATTAGTGCCATAGCACATGCCCTCTTGTGAATATTTTTATTTTGCTTTTTTTGTTCTGGAAGCTAAACAACACGTCGAAGGAAATAACATATGATTTTCACACTCCTCGTAGTTTGTTTAGTAAAATGAATGGGTTACCCCAACCTTCCGTTTTTTAGGTGCGACAGACTACTTCTTCCAGACTGAATATTATTAATCTCAAGAACGACAATATATACGAGGGTTACCGCACAAGTCATGGCAACTATTTTTTTATGCAAATGGTAACGAATAAAAAATTCTGAAATATGCAAATCGAAGGTTAGTTCATTTGTAAATGTTACATGTATGGAGTTGATTGAACATCCAACCTGAACGACTGCACAAATTCACACTGTGGTCCCTATTACCGCTTTCCTCTGTTCACAACTCCTGGCAACCACTGCCATCTAGCGTCACACCACGTTACGGTTTCATTATGATATTGTCATCTTGTGGATTCTTTGGGAGACTCTAAGGTGCCACGGGTATGTGTTTCTGAACTTTACCCATAATTGTAATACGCGTAGTTTGTAATCTGAAGTAAAACACGTATGAAACGACAATTTTCTGTAGTAATTTTTTACGTGCTATATCCCGATGGTGATGTGTTTGTCTATCCAACTCCTTACATGTAACATTTACATATGAACTAACCTTCCATTTGCATATTTAAGAGTTTTTATTCGTAACCATTTCTGGAGGAAAAAAAAAAAACTCGGTAGATCTCGAAGTTTCTTTTTATTTTCAAAAATTCAAATCTCGCCTTATATGAGCGCTATCGAGAAACTAGTTATTGATTTATAGATTAATCATCAAGAGGTTTTCAACGATACCCCGCTAGACGCGGTTTTAAAGATTTCGAATTGCCACCCCCACCTCCAACCCCAAAACAACTCAGAAATCGTTCGTGTCACCGTAAACTTCATAGGGAGTACTATAATTTATGCAGACAAAGTTTCCCTCTAAACTCCATAGGGGCTGATATATATATATTTTTTAAATTTCAACCTCCTTCCCCGACCACCCCCTCGGGCTGATTTTGCTCATTAACGAACTTAGCCGAGCATTAAGCCTAGAAATAACATAATAAAATTTGTTTCAAATATCTTAAAAATTATGGCCGCTAGCGCGTAAATATATATATAAATGTATATTTTCAAAATTTCAACCCCCTTGGGCCGATTTTGCTCATTAACGAACTTAACCGAGCTATTAAGCCTAGAAACAACATATTAAAATTTGGTTCATATATCTTCAAAATTATGGCCGCTAGCGTGTTAATATATATCATCATCATCATATTCAGCCGTTAATATATATATATATCAAGAAAACTAATACGAAATGGACAAATGTCTTCATTTGACGAGAACCTACAATGTGTTTCGAAAAAAAAATATTCTGTACACCGCAATAGGAATACAGAGAGGATTAGGACAATTTGTCGGTAAACCTGACTAGACCAATGATAATTATTCATTAATAACCAATGTTTGTTTTTATACACAATTAATGTACAAATTCAACGGCCATCAAAGTTTAATGTAGGCGCCTGTATATATTGAGTGACAGATACCTGGCCACCTGGTCCGCACTATACATAACATTACATTCTTTTAATTCATAGAGTTAAAATACAGTACGCAACGACTTTGGGGCCCCCGCGTCCCCGTGACCACACGGAGAGGTATATGCCTCAACAAAATGCCAAAAGATGTGCCTCTCCCCACGTTGGGAGACAAGTGTGGCCCCTCTCATAACACCCAATGGCACCATGCGTCAAGAGATGCTAGTTTTCAAATTCCCAAAAACCGTGAGGAAGGGAATTAATGTGTACATTTTATTTCTGCTAATATAATTTGTGCGTATTCTTTCTTCTTGCGCTACTTTTCTTCTTTACATATTCATTTTATTCTCAATCTTCTTTTCCTAGTTCTTCTCAAAAGAGCCAGATGCTTTTTGAGAGGCTATTTAAGACTATGGAATTCACCACGAAACTATTAGCTAAAGCGGTGTTATTTTGGGTTTAGTAAGTTATTCAGTAAATATTTGATGCAGGATGCATTAGGACACTTTCAGGCAGACATTGAAAATCCGCTTCGACATGTCACTTCTATTCAGTGTAATAGTACGTGAGCTTTATCTAGAAGTATTGAACGCAATACGCCTTAGTGCAAAACGGAACTCCAATCCTGTGGAGATGCTCCGTGAATCTTTTTTATGCAAGTGAATTTCTTTTAACGCCAAGATTGGGTCAAATTGACTCATGCTTGATTTTCTTAAATTATTACACAAATAATAATAATAATAACCACTTGTCTTATCAAATGATATAATAATTAACGGAGACTTTTGAGAAAACACTCCCCTTATGATGCTTTAACAACTGGCAAATTGTCAGCTTTTTACTAATTAGTTCCGACAAAAGTATATTGTGAAAAGGAAGTCTTCTCTAATATATTCTGTGGTATAGTGAAATCATTTGTAACCTACATATCTACTTCTACGACCTATATATCTTGATTTCTGATCATCCCCTCACCCTTTCGAAGTTTTATTTGTGGGAAGTGTTTGAGGGTATAGCCTGCAAGCAGCGTTCTAAGAGGCCTGAAAATGACAGTAAATCGTGGCCAAATACAGCTGCTACTAATACCACTACTACAATAATAATAATTCAGAGCCAAAGTATTAGAAACTTGTATCTAGGGTTGCTAAAGACCAATTGCAAGTGATTTAGCAAACTCAAACAAGAAATTTACAAAGCCCTGATTTTGCATATAGCTAACCGTGAACTTCAATAACGTTAATACCCTTTACACCGTGACACAAATGTTCTTCAGTTTAAAAATTTTGTTGGAATGGATCCTTCCCCCTCAAAAAAAAACAGAAAGAAAGAAAAAGAAATCCCTGTTAAATAGTTGAAATTTACGACTTTAAAACCGTCGAAAACTTGGTAACTGTTCGTTCTAGGGGAAAAATGTAATAGTGACTCAGAAAGAAAGAAAAAACACGTTATTTCATTTTGTATATACATCACCTTACGGTTCGCTGATGATATAGTCCTGTTTGCTTCAAGTGCAAAAGAATTACAAACCAGAATGGAAGAACTGAGTAATGAGAGTTCGAAAATAGGCCTTAAAATGAACTTAAGAAAAACAAAAGTAATGTACAATCAACATGCTGCAAAAACGGAAACAAAGATTAGCGGAGAGCCAATAGGCATAGTTGATGAGTATGTTTACCTAGGCCAGCTCAAAATATCGAATGCTAAGTTGACTGATGAAATAAATAGAAGATGTAAAATGGCGCGGAGTTCGTTTGGAAGACTACACTTTATTTTCAAAAGCAAACTACCAATGTATCTAAAGCGTAAAGTTTATAACCAATGTGTCATACCTGTGATGATGTACGGCTGCGAAACTTGGACACTGAATGCGCAACTCACAGATTGAGAGTCACACAAAGAGCAATGGAGAGATATGCATGCTAGGAATAACCAGGAGGGACAGGAAGACAAATGAATGGATTCGCGCACAAACAAAGGTAGAGGATGTAATCAAGCCTGTGAAGAAGATGAAAAATAAATAGACAGATAAAATGAATTTTATGGGCGGTAACAGCACTATGGCTTACGCCCGTTCCGATACGCGCAAGACCCTTATCTTGGTCATGTCAAAACTTAGCTGCGTATTAAAATAATAAAAAAGAATATATAAAAGATGAAGATGTAAAAGGTCTTCACACTCAACCTACTGGTGTAAATGGCCAGTATAACGAGGAAGCCTGTAAATGGGCCCTCACAAGATAAAACAAATATACACCATAAAACTTAGCAGCTAAGGAGCATAATCATATAAAATAAACGGAAATCATAAAACTCTGCAAAAGCAAGTAAGAATATTACCGTATAAGTTTATATCTCAGTTCCCCTTTCCTTCCCACGAGATTAAAATCCATATCCATCAGGTGGTCCTCAACCATGTCGGAGGACAAAGATGAACTTGGTTGATGGAGAGTATGTGCAGACTCTTCCTGACCTAATTGTGCAGCCAAAACGTTCGTCAAAGTCTTAATGCTTGTAGCGAGAGGCGAAGTTCGAGCTAATTTGGAGACTTTATAGGGACTAAAAGTAGTCTTAACCCGTGGAGTTCTAGAACTCTGCACAGGTGTTTTTTTTCTCTGACTCTGTGTCGGCATATTGCGAGAAGTCTCTGATCCTTTGGGAGGTGTCCGAGGGTCTACATGCACATCAGACTCGGTTTGAGTTGATACATTAACTGTCTGGGTACCAACCGAGACAGTTTTAACTGGTATCCTGGGTACAACATGTGAAAACGCACCAGAGGGTAGGGTGCGCTGAGACACTCTTAATCGACGTTTAGCATCACCAGCAGATATTTTCTCTAATACCATCAGCTCTCTAATGCGTTTTTCCTCCTTAAAAATAGGACAGTCACGTGACCAGACCGTGTGCTCACCCTTGCAATTAACACACTGAGGTTTCAGTGACTTACAAGGATCCGCACCATGGCTACTGGTTCCGCAAATTGCACATACAGCAGAGGTCACGTTACATGACGTGCTGGTGTGTCCATAATGTTGACATTTAAAACAGCGGAGCGGACTTGGTATATAAGGACGGACAGGCAAGCGATAGAAAGCTGCCTTCACGTCCTTAGGAAGCTGAGGCATGGCAAATGTCAAAATTAATGATCCTGTGGGTTGTAATTGGCCAGTCTTTCTGCTGTTGATGCCTTTAGCATTCACTACGCCTTGACTGGCGAGTTCTCTTTTAATCTCCTCTTCAGGAACATCTTGAAGATCCCAACAAGTTATTACAACCTGTGTAAAATTCAGTTGGCGGTGTGGCTCAACTACAACTTCAAGAGTTCCAACTGATGTCATCTTCAAGAGATTATTTGTCTGTTTGTCAGTAGATGTCTCCACTAATAAGGTGCCATTCCGAAGCTTTTTAACATTGTGTAGCTCGCCTGCAACATAAGTAAGTTGTCTTTGAATTATGAAAGGGGATATATTTTTCAAACCACCTGGATTGTCTGTTTCGTTGTTTACTTTAATTACAAGATATCGTGTGATAGTTGGTACGATACTTGTCTCTTCCTCTACTTGTAGTTTATCTTCCTTGTTACTGGTAGATTCATTAGCTGTATGCGCCTTCTTACTGACGTCAGTGACTTTCTCTTCATTCTGTCTCTTCTTTCTCTACTTTTCTTTTGGCGAAGGCGACTGATTTTTAGGATGTGGTGGAGCCATGATGAATTAAAGCTGTAAATGCCCACACTTCTCAGTCTTCGTTCTGAGGAGCCAACGAGGCTGCCGGGTACTATCCTCATCACCCTTGTCAGCAAGCTGGAAATCAAGGCGAAGTCCAATGACTTGGCGTCGAAATCACTTGCACTCCCGACTGATGGATACTTGGGACACCCACTCTCCTAGAGCGTTGGCGAGACTAAAGGTCCGAAGAGCTCCCCAATGGCGCACTTCCCAGTCTCAACGAGCTAGACCATCCAAGAATTTGCTGCTAAGAACTAGGCGCTATCCAATGGTTCCGCCCCCTTTCCACTGAGCCCAGGGGCCATCGTCAATGCAAGTACATCCTTGGTCATTGCGCGGAGGTGCAACTCACAGCACAAGAGGAGATGAAATGATGATCATCTGTGGATGAAAATGAGATGAATGCGAATGTAACTCCTCTCTGCTGGTCCTCCTTTCAAGCAGCGTAGGTGTTTAGCTGCGAGGGCTGATTGCAGCCAGCATAAGCCAGCTGGACTTTGGGGTCGCCAATTCCCTACGCCGTTGTTGGCTGATCGCAACCAGCAGAAGCCGGCCGGACGATGGGGTCGCCAATTCCCTACGCCGTATACGAGCAGCGATGGTCTGCTGCTCGGGCTATGTGATGGTTTCATCACGTTGCGGTCCGTAGACCTGCGATGAGGTCGCCCATATCCTACGCAAGTGGGAAGTAAAAATTCTCAACAGAGACGCACTCTGGCCCAGCTGTTGAACTTCCCATAGGCAGCAACGATGTTAGTAGCTGCCAGGGCTGATTGCAGCCAGTAAAACTGACTGGACGATGGGGGCGCCACTTCCCGACGCCGGGCGAAGAAGATGAAGTGGAGATGGGCTGGTCACATAACTAGACGAACAGATGGAAGGTGGACGACGTCCAAATGTAAGATGTGTAGATGAAATCAAGTGCTTTTCAGGAGCTACATGGATGAAGATAACAGCAGACCGAGATATGTGGAAAGAAAAGGGGGAGGCCTTCATCCAGCAGTGGACAGAAAAAGGCTGAATATGATGATATAAATATATATAAGATATCGTACCGATCCCAATAGTTACGATTTTTCTTCGAAATCTACCTAATAGCTGCCATGACTTCTGCGGTAACCCTCATATTAAATGCCCACTCTAACGTGTCTTATTCAAAAAAAATTGCACAACAAAAGAAATAAATATCAAGTCAAGTCACTCTTGCATGTACACAATGCAAAAATTTTACCTACTGGATAAAAGCTATATGGCGTCATGAAAATGCAGTCAGCCACATATTTTGACTTTTCATCACCTTGCCAACACCCTCCCGATTCTTGCACAGCACGTAAGCTATTAACTTTTTAAGAGCTATCGAATGCTTTGCACAAATGATGAAAAAAATCTCCAAGAGAATGCAGTCTGACCAATCAAACCCTTCCCTTTTAATATTTTTTTTTCCATGTAAAAAAAATCATCACTTATAAAATAAATGCAAGAGCAACATACCTGGTGGGATGATCCCACTCGAATCTCTCCTTGGGTTGACGCCAGCCTGTAAAAATTAAAACAAAATGCAGACTGCAAGTACGGTACTTAAGACGCTGTCAGTAGGATCTCAACAGATGAAACCTGAAATACACAAAATGAAAAATAATCTTTCATTCAAACATTAACTCTCTAAATGTTCATGCCTATTCAAATGTCTGCGAACTAAAAACGGTACAGCCCTTTTACTCCCAGTATTCGGACTTCTAAACCACATATTCTTACGAGAAAATCAATCAGTGTGCCCAACAATACAATCCTACCTGAGGTCAAACAGTCACGCTATACTTATAATTAACATTAAAAAAAAAAATAAACGAAAAGGCACACATATGCAAATAATATACTCAATAATTTTGAAAGCGCTAGAAACTACTGAAATAGGCTACTGCTTGCATATATTCGAAATTCATTAAACACATATGCGCTTTCAAAACCGTGATTCGGATAGCTATCCGTATAATAATTTCCTACATAATTAGAATTCGTCCCTTGTCACATCGAAATCCTGAGCTGAATAATTTCGCGCTCGCTTCGTAATCAGGACTTGAGATTGAATCCCGCAACTATTTTCATTGTTTACTATCATTCCCTCTGCTCTACGCGTACATAGGTTGATACAATGTACATTGCTAAAATAAGCGCGCAGTTTCTTTTAGTCTTCCCTTTTATATACTAAACCGGCCCGATTGTAGCACCGTATTCGACCAGGTGCAAACAACCGATAACTTCCCACACCAATCTTACGGGAAATTGGATGCAATATAAATTAACATATTTCAATTTCTAAGCATACGATTTTTTCCAATTCTTTGTGAAACACAATCTTTAATTCCCTCTTCGCGAACAACCTCTCATCTTCTTTTCTCTAGCACCAGAAGTGCGGGGAAAAAATTACTCAATTTGGGGTATGTTTCTATATGCTTTAATTTGCATTGGCAATTACTGCATTTCCAATTAGAGTTCTCCCTCCTTCATGACAGAATTTTTGTGGAACACATTCTGATATTCCCTCTTTGCTATGTCATGAAGGAGAGATAATTCTACTTGAATTCATTTAAAATGTAATAATTTTCTATGTAAATTTAAGCATATAGAAGCATACCCCACATTGAGTAATATTTTCCCGCACTTCTGGTGCTTGAGAACAGATGATGAGAAGTTGTCCGCAAAGAGGGGATTACAGATTGTGTTTTACAAAAAACTGAGAAAAACCGTATGCTTAGAAATTGAAATATATTAATTTATGCTGCATCCAATTTCCCGTAAGATTATTATGGGGAGCCATCGGCTGTTTGCGCCTGGTCGAATATGGTGCTAAAATCAGCCCAGTATTCTATTACTACGGGAATTTACGTACTATGCGAAATTACTGAAAAGAAAAAATAGCTAATGGGACCTATAGCTTACATGAGTTTGAACCACTTATGTCCCTAAGTGATATCAGTCCTGAACCAAAGTTGCCTCAAGGCTTTAATCAGGGCTCGAAATGGACCGGAACGTCGTTCCGGTTCAAGAATATCTGGAATCTTCTTGTTCCGTCTTGTCAATATGGTAATCATCTATATGCAAACAAGGACGAAAACATGTTAACAAAGGTAAAGCGTTCCGTTTCGTGAAAATTTCCATTTCGAGCCCTGGCTTTAATTCAAATACCAAGCTGAAAATAGTGAGATGACACTTATAATAATAATTATCACGTCGTAAATCACTTTTACGATGATCCCAAGGAACTGTATTTTCTACGAGTTGTCCCACCTTTTATAATTGGGCTTTACATGTTGAAGGATGTACAGTGTACACGGACATAAATAGAATTTCTTTCGTAACGAGAATAAATTTGTCTTGCCATTTCAAGCATATAACCTAACCTAGAACAAAGAAAAAACAAGCACTTCCCTTGCCTTGATACTGAGCTATGTTCAACTGAATGGACAAGAGTATAAATAGAAAGACAGATTTGACATCGTGTTAATAAAACAACAACTTAGCATTACATCAGATGATGTCCATATAAATCCTTCGCTTGTATGTAGTAACATATCCTGTCATAAGTGTCGAGACCTATATACGGAGTTTAAGATCACCGAAAATAGAGACAAGGAGAGTTATGCTTTATGGAAGAAGTCTGAACCATAAAGGAAGAGGATGAGTTGATACTGGGAGGAATGGCTTATTCCGGGCAGGCACCCACAAAGAAGCGGAAGAAAAATAAGAAAGAAAGAGATACGTCCGCCCAGAACATCATGCGATCTTGGCGGCAGACCAGACTAGAGATGAACGGCGGCAGAAATACCTCGGTGGCTGAGTATCAGATCTACATGGGACACAATATGACAAGATCTTTTGATCATACAATATAAAAACTGATACAGTAAAGATAAATGATCCTATAAATATCTGGTGTAGTAAAAAGTAATCCATTACTTTTGCATGACATTGAAGGCTTGACTTACCATAGTTAGAATGATCCGATTTAGGTCACATATGCGCTGTTTTGTTCGATAACGTGTTGCCATTTGGAAGGTAATATCATGATGCCTCTCTCATAGAAGCCCTTGTCCCTATTGGCAAAAAATTGAGACAGTCGATTTTCACAAGCCTCTCTTGACGCGAATTTTTCACCAGCAAACGTGATTGCCATGGACAGGAACAGATGGTAATCACTCGGTGCCAGGTCCGGACTATAAGGTGGATGCATAAGAACCTCCCAACCAAGCTCCCGGAGCTTCTGGAGAGTCACTATCGATGTGTGTGGCCTGGCGTTGTCCTGGTGGAACACAATGCCTCTCCTATTGGCCAAAGCTGGCCGCTTCTGGGCGATTGCTGCCTTCAGACGGTCCAATTGTTGACAGTATAGTTCCGAGTTAAGGATTTGGCCGTAGGGGAGCAGCTCATAGACGAGAATTCCCTGCCAATCCCACCAAACACACAGCAAAACCTTCCTGGCCGTCAATCCTGGCTTGGGCACCGTTTGCGCCGGCGCACCGCGCTTCGACCACGACCGTTTTCGCGTGACGTTGTCGTAAGTGATCCACTTTTCATCACCAGTTACCAACCGCTTCACAAATGGATCGCTTTTGTTGCGATTCGCAGATGGAAATTCGGTCCATGAGGTTTTTTTGCGTTAACTCATGTGGCACCCATACATCAAGCTTCTTTGTGTATATCCAGCCTTATGCAAATGGTTCCACACGGTCTTTTGTGCAATGTTTAGCTCTTGGGCAATCGAAACAGTGCTTACATGACGGTCGGACGCGACAATGTCCATGATTTTATCGACATTTTCGACACTTGGCCTTCCAGTGCGTTGTACATCTTTGACGTCAAAATTACCGGAACGGAATCGACGAAACCAAAATTGCGCGTGATTGGCTGTTACAGTATCAGGACCATAAACACTATTCACATTTGCAGCCGCCTGGCTTGCGTTTTCGCCTTTGTCGAAGAAAAACTGTAAAATATAGCGTATTTTCTCTTTGCTAGTGTCCATTTTGACGCGCGCTCACACAACACTGAGTCAACTCATCACAACTATCTGAACAGTGTTTTTAGTACGCAATCTCATCGTTTGAACGCCATCTCGTTGAACCCGATCGGACTTGTACAACGCGAGATACAGATCACTGAAGCCATTTATTGGCAAAATAATGGATTACTTTTTACTACAACAGATATAAATAAATAAACCTTGGCCTCTTGCATCCTACCAAAGTATCGGAGCCACATCATACCATAAAGATGCAATAGTATATCCATAGCAAACAACTATAACAAACAACAATTTCATCTCCGGTACACTAAAGGTCAGTGATGGTCAAGCCAACGTCCAAGGTTCATCTTCCCAGAGAAGTACCAGACGTTCAAAAGATAGATTTGAAATTATAAAACTAAATTGAGGAATTAAAATTTTAAGACTCGGGTCGAGCCAATGGCTAAATCCCTCTAACGACGGACATCAAAAGATTATCTGACTGCGTCATTAAGCCAATGGTGGCGTCACAATATAAGTAGTAAAACAAAACATATTTAAATGAAGTAAAAACTCTAGAACAAGGTTCCGCAAACTGTGGTCCGCGCGAGGGCTACCCTGGGGCAGACACAGAAGGTCCGTTGCACCTACCAACTAATAAAACTGGTCCGCACTTGAAAATAGTTTGTGGAACGCTGTTCTAGAAGAAAACAAAATTCTTTGGCTATGGTTAGGAAAGAGAAAAATGGAATAGCCCCAAATATATACGGCAAGGGATTATATACGCAAGAGGAAAAATGAAAGATAATTTAAGTAACGTTATAACCAGCGAGCAAAATGAAGCAGATATGCTTTTACTATTATGTCGTAGAAGTCCTATATTATATTCCTTTCTCTTCATAACCAGGAGAATGAGTCTCAAATACTCAGCAAATAGATGTCCATAAAAACAAGCTCATGCTCCAGCAGAAGGAGTAACAGTATGAGATGAACCGGTTGTAGCAGCATTACTTATCTGTGGCAGTTTATAATTGGAAGTCGAAGCAGCAGAATGGTATCCAGAATCCAAGAACTCATCTTTCGTTTAGTTTCCCTTTCTTTGACAAACTACTGGAGAACTTTTATGTGATTTCCCTTAAATGTTCCCTTTTACAAGTGAACATCCCCAACGAAGTGAATATCTAGTGTACAGTGATGCAACAGTAGCGAATACATATAATAGACTGACCTCAACAGTGAAAAGTGTATAGAAGTACAATGGAAGACTACAGAGTGAATAAACTACTAAAAAGAATGTATTTAGTGAAAAGGACTGAACAGCGATGAATCATGAATTACGTAATGAATGAAATGTAAAAAAGAGAAGTTTTAAATACAAGGTAACCAAAAACGTTTTTGCCGTTCTAGAGCAGTGATAATCAAAGAGCAATACAGTGGAACGTACGTACCTTTAAGTTTCGAAGTAAGCTCTATCAGCATCCAACACCTTTTGCCAACGTTCATGCAGTTGCACAATACCCTGGTGATAAAAGTCGGGGGACTTCGAGGCCAAGAAATCCGTGAGTGCGTTCCGCAGATCTCCCACGGAGGTGGTTGTCGAGGAAATGAAACAGATGGTAATCTGTTGGCACAAGGTCCGGTGAATATGGTGCATGGCACAGTGTGTCCTAGCCAAGTTGCTGAAGGGTCCTCTTTGCCACATGTGTCTTGAAATTGTCGTAGAGAAACAGCACACCCTTGTGATTCACCAATGCCAACTCCTACTGCCGTAATGCACCCTTTGCAACTGCTGTGAGTAGAGGTTAGCAGCGATTGTCTGACCAGGTGGCAAGAGCTCGTAATGCACCACTTGGTGACAAGTGAACCATACAGAGAGCATAACCTTTCGTGGCTGCAGAGGCGTGTACGCTTGGAAGTGTCATAGAGGACCCACTTGTCGTCACCAGTATGCAAGCGATCAAATATGGGTGTGTTCAGGTGCCGAGTGATCAAGGACAAACAGGCTGTCATTCGTGGTTCCTTGTTGGCTGCCGACAATGTGTGGGGTACCCACTTGCGTAACCTGTATGACTTTCATCTCCCATGCACGTGCAGTCTCATTGTTTCAGCGGAAACATGGAACCTTTCTGCAAGTTCATCCCACGTTAGACCACTGTCCTCCTCGATGGCTGCTTTTAGGGCCTCGTCATCCAATAACATGTGGTCGTCTACTGCGAGGTTCACTAGCAAGGCTCACATTTCCCGAACGGAATTTCTGGAACCAATGCCTGGCGGTGCGTTCGTTCACGGCATTCTCACCAAATGTAACTTTAGTCATACAACAAATACACGCGAACAAGCTACTTCGATATCTCCATTTATATTTTACACTGGACGAGCTATGACTGCTGTGTGAGCATCGTGTCAGACTAACTCCCGATCGCTTGGCAGGCATATGCGTCATTCGGTTTCCTCCTAGTGAGCGCAAGATAAATGGGACTACAAAAATGGCAAAAACTTTTTTGGTTACCTTGTAATATCTATAAACGAGTATAAAATTTTTGCAATACTACCAGTATTTCAAAATTTTCTTCTCGGGAGGGGCATATGTGACACTCCCCGTGTTGTGTAAGTGTCGCACTTCGTAATTGTCACCTATGTCACCCACGGTATTTCCTGTATAAACTCACCATTTTGGAAACTAAAAACATTTTGCAATATAATTTGAATGCTGAAGACTTTGAGATATACTACTGAACAATATTCAAGAATTGTGGGATTTAATATTTATTTTTATCATTATGACTTACGCATAAATGTGTATGTTATAGGAAGGACGTTTCACATCGCGCACGAATATCCGTGATAACTGCGCCGGAACTATTTATAAGCAGAGCAACAATAAATAAGTGATATTACGTTGTCAAGTAATTAAATAAATAATTTAACAGTTTTAGATGTAATCTGCCATTTATAAATATGAAGCGGAATCGTAAGCGGAAACCGCATCACTCCATCGAAGCAGATGTATGTAAGAGCGTGTATTTTGATATAGAATCACTTATTCTTGGGCTTCGGCCCAAACACTTACTCTGAGTGAGCAGTTAGTAATTGTAACAAAAGGTAATGCTTTATTTGCATGTTCCTTTTAGCTCCTGGGTTAAATAAGATAGTTTAGGGGCAGTATAGATTCGTAAGATCGGACAACTGTATCCTCACTGCATACTAGATAGAGTAGGGTTGGGACCATTACTAATTTTAATCATTATACACTGCCTTTCAGGTGGACAAATCAAATCCCACGCATAGCCGAAGCATTAGTGATACATACAGTAATCTAAAAAGTACTCATATTTCATATTTCGCTACAAAAATCACGGACACCATGTCGACTAACCGAAGCCAGGTTAGTTAAGTCACATTAGATAATTGTTTAACACGCGATGCACATGACGTTTAACATTTACTTCAAGTGTTCGCCCCCAATGTGATGTGAAAGAAGTTAAATATCCAAAGGGCTTTTCGCTCTTTCATTCTCAATTCACACATCAATTACTCGAAACTTCGCTATAGCTACTTTGTGTTTCAATACACCCACTCACAGTGGAAATATTACATTTCTCCTGTATATTTCTCTGACCGAAATAGCACTTAACTACAATATTGTTTTGTGTTCGACAATGTGTAATAAGCAAAATTATATAGGAGTGAAGTTTAGCAAAGTACTGTTTAAAAAAAAGGACAAATTTAAAGTGACAGCAAAGGTGTCGACAGTTTGAATGCACGCTGAATGAGTTTGCCAGACTGGTTTTAGTTCAGAATTTCGAGTTTTCTGTAACTAGGTAGGAAAAAGGTGGACTGCGATCTTGGCTGAAATGCGTAATTTGCTTTAAATAAGGAAAGTGTCTTATCCGCTTGAAAGTGCAAAGGAACTACAAGCAACAGACGATATATGAAAACCGATCGCAGCGCCTGTCGGGGCAGTAATCCACCTAACGTGAACAGATTGTCTCAACTGTGTGAAATTTCAAAAAGCGTCCGTATAAAAAAATAACCTCAACTACTGTCCCTTTACTTGTATAAAAAAAAAAGCCATCCCAGCAGTAGTAAATGTGTGTACATGGCACATGTACAGTAATAGACCCAACGGTAACTTATTTATCCTTTTATATATAAAAAAGGATAAATAAGAAGGAACTGAAATCAGAGCAATAAATGTGTGTACATGGTACGAAGATGCCCAGGATAGAATCCAATGACGAACATTTGCTACTTCGGCGATGAACTTGCGAGTTCCATAAGCTACAGAGTTAGTTAACATGGTACGAAGTGCATATAGTGCAAAAGTACTAGAATGGGATGTTGTAGACGCGGAGCGACCATAGATTTAGTTTTCTGGAGTGAATTATGAATAAATGGCGAAAATCTGAACGAAAAATATCAAATGGTTGTCTGGCGACGTAAAACTACAAGTGCACAGTAAAAAGTTAAATGCTGAAATCCGCAAAAAATTATGGCTGCATCTGATATTATCTTCACGGAACTGGAACAGTTACATGCACTAATCGAGTAATTTTCCTTCTGAGTTACGTTATTGTGTGCAATTCTTTTGCAAACCCCATTCATAATGGGCAAAGCACAAAGAATTGGTCGAATTTCGGTCCTCACTGAAGTGCCAAGGGCGTACTGTAAACAATTCAGATATTCAAACAGACTTGTTTACATCCGTGAGTGAAATACAGATCTCGGCCATGGCTTACGCAATGCAGCAGCTATGTTGATGTGTGTCAACAAAATTGTGGCAGAAGATTTAAAATGTAACATCAAAAGCCAAGTTGTGGAAATATATGTCCGTAGGATAAGCAAGAGCTTTTCATTAGTATGAGTCTGGCGTTATTTACGGAACCGAACAATTAATAGGGTTAAGTTTTACTTATCTACACCAAAGGATACCAATCTATTTACGAATATTAAACGGTCAACACCAGTCGTTCTTACAAATTAATTGCCACTGTTACTTCCATACGCACAAACCGACATGTAACTATCCACAAAATAGTATAACCCCCCCACGAGAATAATTAATTCGTAAATACGCACTCCAGTCCATTGGGATACATGGCGACACGGGGAGGAATACTAATGGCATTGCGAATATGTCTCATATCCTACAATTTCATTTTAATTTAGTGACCATTGGAACGTGGAGGTTAGGTGTGGTCATGTATCTTTCAATTTTTCATTCTCGGAGCCAGTCAATTAGGGTGTGAAAGAAAATGGCACACATCCCCACCTATGGTGGACGCATATATAGTCCCACGTATATCTGCGTATTTTACCCTTATAACACTGGATCATGACTCCTTAAGTTGCTTAAATTTGCGTTCCTATAGTCCTGCACACTTTGGTAACAACCTTTCTCCTGTAAATTTAACTCCCTTTGGTGTAGACAAACTAAAACAAACCCATTAACAGGAACTAACCTCATCTGGGTATTACTTTCGCTTGTATCGGGCGTGACTTTTTCGAACGAAATAAGTCACAGTGGCATGTTTATTTCAATTCACCATTGATGTTTTGCTCCCAAAACACGGACAGTATGTTGAGTAAGCGATAGCGAATAAAGATGTGTTAGAAAAAGTAAGATTATCTAATCATGTATATACATATAATACACGATGCATATAAACTTTCACAGACACCACCTGTGACTGCGCCATATATGGTTCCAAATGGAACGCCACACGTATACTAAAGAGGAGCCCTTGTTTACGTTCGTAATTCCCGAATCTCCAGCCAATACAAACATTCAGAATAAAAGGATGTTACAGCTTGAAAGCAAAACGTTCGTGTCTATACGCCGTAAATATATATGGTGAGCCTATGGCTTCCAATAATAATTACTATACATACGACCTGTTGCAATAACATTATGTATAGATGATACGTGTTTTCTTACTTTTCAGACATGAACGTAATGACAATTAAGATCTCCCTATATTTATTATTCACAACACACACAAACGTTCGGAAATATGCTTAACTGCAGCCTACTTATAGTGCCAATAAAATACACAATAGCGTCTTTCTACTCACAAATTAAAAAGGAAATGTATATCAACTACACAAAAATGGGGTGTTAACAAGCTTAAGCCAATACAAAGACAATGCTATGCGCTTGATTACTTACCTTTGACTAGTCTTTATTCACAACGAAACTTACAACATGTATCACACAGTTTCAAAGTTGACTTCACTGAAAACAATGTTACGACGAAACCGTACATTTATAGTATATTGATGCAGTCCTGCTGCATGTTTTAAATTGGTCTAACATTTCCTAGTCACCTCATTTCCTCCATCCACAGCCACACTAATGACACAAATTAATGGGTTCAAATTAACAAATATTCCGCTAGATGTCTCACTTTGCGGCGTGGAATTTGTCATCAAATGGCGAATTAACTACAAGAATCCCCATTTGTTTTCAAACGTTTAGACTCCACCTTGTAGAACACTACTTTTGCCACAATCGCCATTTTGATTCCAATTGCCAGCACGACTACAAAATGCTTGGGTTGGTATTTGTTCTCATGTAATTCCTATCGCTGAGGCTCGAAATTAATCAAAGCTAAGAACAATTTACAATTTTGTAAGTAAAATAACATCGCTTGCTTGGAAATCATTTAAATTTATTAAATAATTGACAATAATAACAACGAAATATTTACATAAGTTAAAACACATAGGGTAAACGTTCCTGAAATTGGCACTCACTCACTCACAACATAAATAAATAAACTCGAAAATAATTTGGCGAAACTGATATTATTCCGGACACGTTGCTTATTGTTCCTTTGGTGACTTCGGCACACGAAAACGGCGTGTTTGTTATTGGTCGTTCGCAAGGTGATTCAAGAAAGCTTATACCGGTAGTAACAAAATAACCTATCAAAATCTATCCAAGCCTGAATGATTGAGTGAGCGATAGAGAGCGTGGATGGGTGAATCGCTGAATTATTGAGTGAGTGAATGAGTGAGAGTATAGCTGAATGATACAGTGAGTGAAATAAGGGAGTAGCTGAATGATTGAATGAATTAATAAGTGTTTGGGTGGTGTATGAGTATGAGAGTGAATGAGTGTTTTATTGAGTGTCTGATTGGATGGCTGAATGAGTGTGGGAGCGAATAAATGAGTTTGTATGTGTGAGTGAGTGAGTGAAAAGATTAGTGTGTGAATGAATGAGTGTTTGACTTGCTGAGTTAATGAATTAGCGAACTAGTGAGTGAGAGAATGAGTTATGGCTGCATTCAGCGCGTTATGTGTGTATGAGAGAGAAAGTGTGTGAGTGCATGGGTGATTGAGTATATTACTGAGTGAGTTGCTGTATGCCTGAGTGTGTGAATGAATGAGTGAGTAATTGATGGGGTGGGTGGATGGGTGTGTGATTCACTCATGACAGTGGCGCCGACGTATAACAGAATTTTTGGAAAAGGATTACGACAATATTGCCTCATCCTAGTTGAAACCTGTTAACGATATAAATTTAATCATTCTATTCTAATCGCGAAGAATGTCATGAATATTCAGAGTTTTAATCAACTTCAAAGAAACAAAAATATATCTCGACAAAGGCGAAGGAGCCGTGATTCTTCGCATGATTAAGGACACCATGAACGTTCGGGCAACTAGTCGCTTGTGACGTCTTGAAGTCATAGCCTAAGAGTTATTGTTACTTCGACCGAGAGTTTGAGATACTTACGAGAAGCGAGTGTGAATCTATTCGAGTCAGAATTCATTTTCGTTCCTCTTTGAGAACTGTTGGCTTGCAGCGGTTTCCTAAAAGTGATTGGGATGATCGAATGTTCATGACATCAGGCTGTCCTTACTTAGGGAATTATCACTATTTTACTCAAATGTCGGTAATGAACGATATTTGCATTTATTTTGCGTCTGTATATATATCTTGTTATTTTGATTTTTACAGGAATGGTAGGCCAAATGAAGCCCGATAAGGTTCTGCGATATTATCAACGAAAGTACTCCAGAATCAATGTCTATGTGGAATCCACAGCGGCTGAGATACCTGTACTAGGTGGGACGATCGCCCAGTCTCGGAGAGAGGTGTATGAACATAAGATGATGGAGGTCTACCATCAGTGGGTTCAGTCTATACCTCAAACTTTTCCTACCCATCTACATGGCTTAGCCCGCTCTGAGTGTACACGTTTGTTAAAGGTGTTAGAAGATAGAGTGATCCAGAGAATGGGACCATATTTATAGGAAATTTACTGATTTAAATGCAGTACGTGCATATGGCGGACAGCGTTGTCACATCTTTCGAGACCTCTCCCGAAGGACACGCGCTCTTGCTCACTACCGAAAATTACAACTTCCTTTAAGTTTCTCTTCGTTTGGTAGCTACAAGTGTATATTTAAAGTGTATAGGTAAAAAATAATACGGTGTAGGATTCTCAGGATTCTGGAAGAGTAATAAAGGTTCGAATCTAAAATGAATTACGAAATTGTATACGCGGAGTCAACAGGTGAAATTTTCGAAAATAGTGGCGTCCCGAGAAGAATGTTGGGCGGGGGGACTTCAAAATTTTAAATTGAAACGGGGGTTGATACGCTTTAAGAATGTTTTAACCCACACGCAGGATATATCTGGGCAAGACGTGACACCGCGAGGAAAACGTAATTATGTCACACACACTCACAAGAAATTCCACATACCATGAATTTTCAACGATTATAACGTCTATAAGGCACTAAAAAATAAAATTTCCGAAAAGAACAACCGTAAGTTTAGTCAATAAACCGTGCTCTCTCCAGATTTGAGCGCAGCTAAGACGGCTATCAGGTTTCCAGATGAAACTGTAAGAAGGACAGCACGTTTTAAAACGAGAGTGAACAACGTCCTGAAAATAGAGCCAGTCCACGATGCTTCCTATTCATTACAATTGGTAACAATAAACAACATTTGTTTCGATATTCCCCAACATAGCATGACCTTAAGATGTCAAGCGTTAGCCACCCCCTGCTGTTCCCCGAAAGCCTGGCTGCATGTCGTTTTCGCTCTTTGAAGTTGACGGAAATTATTTTAAACATATTGCAGTGTCTTTTCAGTAACAGGAGGAAAGCAATCTCCGAATTTAATATTTAATTTCAAATACACCGTTCAGAAAAAAGTGGTCTTCCATATCTGACTATTAAATTTCCCATCCAAGTATTACGTCAATGTTTCCCAACCTTTTTCGTCACAGGAGAACTCCAGAAATATTGAACAAAACTTTGGGGAACGCCGGCTGCATGGCACATTTTTTTTTTTTTTTTTTTGTCTAGAGCAAAATATAAAATAGTATTGTACAGTAGCTAACCAAACAATATATTTTTGATAATGATTTTCGCGAAACCCCTAATGCTGCGTCGAGGAACCCCGGTTGGGAATCTCTTAATTAAAATTTACCTTCTGCGTGGTCTAATGCGTAGCGCGATCGCCTTCACTCGATTCGATTTCTGGTGGTGGCTCAAATTTTCGGTGTTGACCCAGCGTCGGGATAATAATTTGGGAGCTACTTAGTAAGTAGCGGACAGTGATCTCGATAGTCAGACTGATAGCTGAGGATTTAAGCATAGGCAGGAGGGATCGTTATGAATGGAGAAGGTTTAACTTACATTGAAGCACCTATCAGATTCGGAAGGCTGCTAATATTTATTTATAATTTCTCATTTATGAACAGCACTTAAATGGAAATTTACGGTCATTAACTACATTTTCGATACTAAATAATTCGCAGTTTTGTTTGTAAGTTACTGCATTTCAATTACCGTGACAATGATGGCATCAGGATAAAATGTACGGGAAACTACAATATTTCAATTGGAAAAAGGCTGGGAACTCACTTAGGTTTGTGTCACATTTAGAAAATAAAAAATACTGACAAAACTGGGGCTACAAGGGGACTAAAATCGAGTTTATAGGGTTTCAGGCCTTAGGACCCCATCTACTGCCGTCTCTAGAGGATCAGTACAAAATTATACTTTCTAATTTTG
>JAGDQP010033698.1:0-11539 GCA_022664845.1 Lepisma saccharinum | reverse complement strand
CCCCCCCGAAACCTCAGAATTTTATGAAAAAATAGTATAACTTCAGGATTAATTATATATATTTAATATACATTTCATGCTCGGGAACACTTTGGACCTTCCCCCCCGTGAGCCCTTGGACCCCTCTCAAAACCAAATTCTCCGTACGTGCCTGCAGAGGACGGAGTACAATCTTCCAGACTTGTAATCTAGTATCATAACCACTGACTATAAAAGCAAAATCTAGTAAGAAGGATCCAATAATCCTATACATAGCCTAGATTTACAGTCTATTACCTAGTGTTCAGTCACCTTCTTCCCTATTCTTTCGAAAATTAGGTGTGAGACTAACAGATGAAGCATGGAATAGGGAAACAGTGCAGCCAATTCTAGCGGAGGATCTCAAATATAATATATCGAATTTTGATAAATAACAATGTCCCTGAACATAATGCGTTGGTTGGGTGTTCGCGAATTCCTGGGGAAGATCAAATAGAAATGAACCACCTACCTTGTTCGCCTCACTTAGCTCCCTGTTATTTTTGTCTCTTTCCAAAATTAAAAATGATTTCAAAGGGCAAAGATTTGCTAATATTCCTGACATAGTGACATCCAATGCAACGCGACAATGTTACTCCGAGGTATTCCGGAAAATGACTATGAAGACATGTTTCCGGTAGTAGCACTATCGTCTGTCAAAGTGCATAATTTCACAAGGACAGTATTTTGAAGGTATCAACGGCGTCCAGTGCACAGGTAATCAAATTTTCCTTTCACAAATCAATTCTGAGAGTTAAATTGTCATACCTAGTATTCAGAGGATAGGATAGTGTTGCAACAATATGCTTATTGCATAATTTGCACCCAAACGACAGGAAAAAATGTTCTTTGATCAGGCGAAAACACAAAAGTTCACGCTTTAATGACATTACTTTGTCTCAACAGTTTCCTCTTTTGAATAATACTCACCGTGGTGGAGTCGGCAATATCATATTTGAAGATTACTCAAAAGCGACCAATAGAAAGAATACTTTGTATGAAAACTCATTCTACATTTCGTGAGAAAAAGTCTTACCAAATTTCTAATTTAAACAGAAAATTTTCTAAAAGCAAAAACTCAGACAAAATTCTAATTTTGGAAACAAAAGACATTTGGTGAGTTTCACCAACATTTGTTAAGAAGTTATCGAATCGTTAGTTAACAAAAATATTGTATTTCAAAGGTCTTAAAGTTTCTTAAGGATTCGTTAGCTCTGAACAAAGATTGGTGAAACCCACCCCTTAGGTTAAATTTTGGCATATGGAGAAATTTCCTAGCAACACTTCTTTTTTAAAATTTCCAACATATTATGAAGTCAAATTCAAAATGTTATTAGTACCCATGTTTTGCTGTTACCGGAAACTCTTCTTTAGCTCTATTTAAAATCTCATACATTTACAAGGTTTAGTGATATTCATACAACAGTATGTGTATATTCAATATACGAGACATTTTGACGTACCACATTACTCGCGGGAAATCGTTGTTTATCATTTAGCATTCTTCTCCAGCGCCATCAGTGAGAATAATAGAAAAAAGATGTCTCCGTACACCAGCTTGAGTTTACATATAGGATAACCTGGAATTTACAGCCAGTGTACCCCTTACCCTCTCTATAGCATGAGGAAGCACTCTTAATATTATTCCGACATTAAGAGTTCGTTTCTCTTGTATTTGTTATTATTTATATCTGCACTTGAGAACTAGTCTTCGGAGTAGTTCCGGCTCCCAATAGGTAGCTGGTTGCAGCAGTCCCCCCCTTTCCTTTTCAAATCTACTATACACGAGAAAGTTGTTCAAAAGAGGGTGAGTATATTGCACTGGTACAGTGAGTGCAGTTTTTTTTTCCTTTCTCTTTCAGAAGAGCATCAGGTCGAAAAGGCTCTATTCCTTCATCTCTGGACGAGAACTGCACGTAAGCATTATATAGACAGGTAGCGAGGTAGATAGAGATGGGTATACACATATGTATGTGTATGTGTGGTAAAGGCAATGTGTGCAAATTTTCTTTTGAGTATTCATTATTTTTCCATTCTATCGTCACGCATGCGTTGAGATGGATGTATCGGTTACCACTTGTAGTTCATGTAAGCAAGCACGCATCCATCCATCCTACGAGTAATACTTCTTATAGGGAGTGACAATGAGCAAATAATGGAGAACTCCCTCTGGAAGAAGACGCTTCTTCGTCAGCTCTTTCCCCCTCCTCCTCCTGGATGTTTTGATCTATTCTCAGTAGCCAGAACAGCAGACTATGTGTTGCCATCTGTCATAGTGTTGGAGAAACCAAATTATTCATGGTTCTGTCCATTATTAGTTATTCGTTTTCAGTAGTAGCAGACCCAGGTTCGACTTCAATTAAGGGCATATAGTATCGGTGATGTCACGAGATGACTTAGGGAGCGATTTAAATAAAGAAGCAAAGAATTCCAATTACGAGAACCAGGAAAAGTGGCAATGTGAGTAGTTTGCTGCCCACGCAACAAAATCCTTGTGATATACCAAGATCCGATTTAGGGCTGTAAGGCTATAGCTTTTGGTTTACTTTAAAACTAACTTATTTTCTTGATTATTACAAAAGCAGGTAATACATAACAGATATGCAGTAGAACTTTGACTATCCGACCTTCCATAATACGAGGTTCCGGATTATCTGAGGCAGACAAGTATCCAGATTTCTTTTCGGAGTAGTGTCTAAGAGTTTTATGGGGGCTTCCAGGGTATGTATAAATATTAAATACATTTAAAATATATACGGGTCATTCTCCAGGAAACGTATTTTTTACGTCCCTTCAATTCCGAAGGAAACAGAAAAGGTAGAAAGCGTTGATCTATTTGCATATAGTTTATGATTATTATTTTAAAGCAATACGGTAGCAAATACAGGTATGGTGAATTTTTACAACATGCACTCAGAGAACAACTATCAGTAGATATTAGTAGCGATAATACCAGACGGAGGCTTCTCGCAGGAACTTCCCATTTTAGCAGTGCATAGAAATCGCAAGTCAAGATGAGATGATTGACAAGAACATCAGCCCATTAAAGCTAAAATTCTCCACAAATGAGGTTGAGATTGAGAGACAGTTACAGATAACAAACGTAAAAGGTTCGTATTAATTCGTTCAAACATCCAACACCTCAAAACACGAGCAATACACTGAATTGCCGAAACTACTTACGTTATCAATACAGTGGACAGTGGACAGGCCGAACAAATGTCCAGCATTTGGAAACAAAGTCCAAGCATGTGCACCACGAAAGGTTATTCATTTGCAGAACGCGAAAAGAAATTACATAAAGCAAGTAATTACAGCTGAAGATGGCAGGTATTTAAGTAAATGTAATGAAGTCTAGCGTTATGAATAGAGAAACAACAAACTATAGACATCAAGAAAAGTCAACAGAGGATGCAAGTGCTGAGGAACGTAAATTATAGACTGTGCAAGCAACAAGTTATCGGTAGTCAAAAACGTACTTTACAAAATAAAAATTTAGAAAGAAACAATCCAATATATTGATTTCTCTGAGGAGATACATAACAACTTAGATAAAATAACGGAAGACATAGGTAGGATCGAAATGACTGATAACACAAACAGAAAGACTCAATCCAGAGAAATGAAGAAGAGAAATGGTAAGATGAATAACAAAGATGAAAGATACAAGAAATAGACACAGGAGAAACGACTATACAATGCAGGTCATGGAAAAACGAATTGTGTACCATGTAAGAGCCCATCACTTAGCGGTCAATTGTACTTGATTGACTGAATATTCAAGCTAAAAGTACTTGAGTCATATGTATTTGAAAGTATTATTGATAAGTTTTGTTCGTATTCCTTTAATCAAATTGTATTTTAGGTTCTTCAGATAAAAGAAGTAATTGATTGCATGTTCTGAACTAAAATTTTTCCTGTCGAGTGGAGAATTTAGAAGTCCTGAACTAGAACGGCACTTGTCAAGTGGGTAAGTTACGTTAGACATGTGTAACACGTGTGCTAGTAACTGGAACTAGAACTGTCAGCAAATTAAATGAATTTGAATTATGGGAAGAATATCAAATTATATTTGGGACCGGAACTGTAGCATCAAAGGAGGAAGATAGTATTTTTATGATGTGATTTATTTTTAAAATAGAAGGTATGTAGTTGCGAGACTGATATTCAAGGCTTTGAATTAAAATGTTACATATAACAATATGACATCCATATTTGTTTTAATATTTTAGCTATTTGGATGGATACATTCGATGATGATGGTTTAATTGGACCTTTGTGTGTGTTGTTGTTGTTTTTAATGCAATTGAGTGTATTTTATTGGAATATAAGTCAGTAGTTGCTTATGGCTAAATTATAGATTGTGATCCAGTATTTTATAATATGTCAATGGAACATACTTGGTAATAAAAAACATATTGTCTGGATCGCAGTTATGACTTACCTACATAAAGTGTTTAATAGGAGGTAAAGGAAACTATACAGTTACCTGCATATCCTATAGAATGGTCGTTGGTTATATTTAAGTAATAAGGTTCCCCTACATAGCAGTTACCTACATAATTTCTGAAGTCTAACATGATTAGACTTTAAACTGAGATTATTTACTACACACAGAAACTGGAACTGCGTGCTGTTATAAATTTAACAACTAATATTTGTAGATTAACTTCATTTTAAAAGAGAAATAAAAACTGTCGTTATAAACTTAAAAAAGTTATTCTAACCTCGAAGTCATATGCTGGGGTTAAATTTTGGGTCTGTCATGTTCGTGCACTTAGTTGATGTATTTGATGGGTTAGCCATCATACTACATAAATTGAAGCGAAGCGTATAGGTATAGTATCACAAGAGAATGCTAATTGCACGGAATGTAAAGTAAATTCCATATTTGGCATTGGCGGCTGCTTCCGCAGAGCAAACGATCAATGAACCTCCTAGCAACTGTTAAATATTATTATACTCAATTACCTCGTTTTACATTCAAGTGCAGTACTTTTATGTGAACCTATCGATGCCTTCCAACACGACTCGACGTCTTCTCGATAAGATAAAAGTTAAAATGAACTTTATGGGCGGTAACAGCACTATGGCTTACGCCCGTCCCGACATCTTCTCGTGAAGGAGGTCTTCTGAAGACATCCTAGCTCGTTCCTCCGAATATTGGAGCGAGGGAGACACTCTTTTTGCTAAGAAGAGATAATGTATTTTTAACAACTTGTAGCAAAACAAAATTCATATTTATTAACCGAGCATGCGCAATACTTAATTCTCTTTTCAGCCACTACGTACTTTCCTTTGCTCAGTGTTGCCAAATGAGGGTTGGCAATAGTGAGTTAAGAGACTGTTCATTTTCGTATACTCAGATTTAGTTTTCGATAATTATAATACACGATGATCGTCGACATATATATTTATACTAATTAAATAGATGGTTGATTCATATAACTAATTAACTCTATGGCTTATGCAACTATCAACTTCAACGCCACAGTAACAAACGTTCACCACTGGATTCTATCCTGAGCAACATCAAGTCAGTTTTCATCACGAACACCTACTCCTCCCAACGACGTCTGTCTTCCCAGTGGTCTCTCGATCTTCGTTTCTTCTCCATTCGAGCTACATAGCCTGATCATCTTAGTCGTCGCGATTTCATTTTTCTCACAACATTTGGTGAATCGTGAAGTATGTGGAGTTCTTCATTATGCAGTCTCCTTCATTCTCCAGTCATCTCGTCCCGTTTCGGCCTGTACTATATCTGTCTCAAAAGCTTATTTTCAGACATACGTAATTTATGTTCATTTGCTAAGGTCGCACTCCAACTTTCGCAACCGTAAAGTATTACCGGCAGAATAACGGTTTTGTATATTTTCAGTTTCAATTCCGTTGATATTAAAAGAAACATTGTCTCGCTACGTCGAGGGTATTATAGGGCAACTCAACATATTTTAACCTCTTACTTTAATAAAACTGTTAATAGGTAATTTAAAGGAATTAGTACACGCGAGGGCTACTTGATTTTTTGATTAAACATGCTGCAATGTTTTCTCGATAAACTTGGGTAAACTTTA
The DNA here is from genome assembly GCA_022664845.1 of Lepisma saccharinum. Taxonomy (NCBI): domain Eukaryota; kingdom Metazoa; phylum Arthropoda; class Insecta; order Zygentoma; family Lepismatidae; genus Lepisma; species Lepisma saccharinum. The sequence goes on along the minus strand of JAGDQP010033698.1, from coordinate 5,447 downwards.
TTTTTATATGTGCCAGCCTAGTAAAATGTTTTCTCGAGAAACCGTCTTCACAAACGCGGTTTCCAGCGCCCAAACAATTCAGCCCATTGTTTGAGTCACGAGAAAGAAGTTACTGCCATGCAGAACTACTTGTCGTGTCAAACTAATGTAATAACTATCTAACTAACATTTGCTTTTTTTTTTTTTTTTTTTGCCCTTTATTTCCTGGGCTATAAGAAAAGCGATAAGGTGATTTGAGGCTTCCGAAACACATGCACAAGTACAAATAAGAAAAACAAGCCTTGTACTAATTTCTGGCGTGAAGTTAGAATGAATGAAAGTTAGAATGAAGTTAGCTCTTCCATATCAATCTCCAATTGACTAGCAAGAAAATACATGCCTACATCATTCTCCACATTATTTCGGAGGCACTTCTACACTGGCAACTGCTTTTACAGCCCTCGTCAAAGGATAGCGCTTCTAGGGGCTACACAGCCAGTTTTTACACATTGCCGAAGGTTGCACAGCACTCGTCGTTTAATTTCTGCACTAATCCCCTCACAGATGATCATGTTATCATCTTTCACACGGCGACATCACAATCGATTATGATGTGAATCTTGGTGTACATATATTAATGACGAGGAGGACAAAGGCGACACTAAATTGCGACTATCGTATTCATTCAAGAACTAAAGTTTAACAAATCATACTTGAAAGACGCCGATACAATGTCTCCCAATTTTTGATGATTTTCTGAAAATCCAATGACAATTTTGTATGAAATTGCCTTGAGTTATCGCTGTCTAGCGCATGGGTGTAGTCAGAAACTGGACGAGTAACCCCTTCCAGCACGAGGACTGCGAAAGATCCAGTATTCGATTTGTGCAATTTCCAAAGAGGAGGAAGAATTAGTGAGATTGTATTATACGGAATTTTAGGATCGTCCATAAATCCCAGGCTAGATGTATACACCTGTAAACAGAGCCAAGAAGATTTTTTGCAGAGAGGGGGAAATCCCAAGCATCCACCGCTACAAATCGAACACTGAAAAGAAAACTTGTACACGATAAGTACCTGAATTTGAGTGGCGACTTCTAATTTAAAGAATATTTAAAACGATATTCCCCTTCTTCCAAAATTCTATGCTTTTCTTAATATTCAGAATTCTTTGATTCCCAGCTATGCAACATTTTCTAGTCGTATGGCAACACTTCTAACCCTTTTTCTACCAGGTGGACATAATGTCTCGTCTTGGAAGACACCCTTTTTACCCCTGTACTCTCTTTTTCGGGTTCTATGTGATCTTCTACAGTCTCCTTTCAATGGACCCGACAACCGGAAGGTCTTGTTGCTATAGCCAAGTGCCACAACCTTCTTGGACACCTTGCGACCATCCTCTGGCTATTGCAGTGCGGTGGGAATATGCACCGCTCCGAGTATCACACACACACACGTATACGAGAGGAGAGCAACAATAAGATCGTAAGAGCAGATGGTTTTCTGCACAAGAGAAAGAGGTAGAAGCGGTGTGTTCTTTCATAAAAAAGGGAGTGAGTATATGCAGTAGGCCTATAAAAAATCTGTTAGACAATCGTCCTGGCAAAATGTGTAACATCGAACCGGAAACTAGTGAAGGCTGTAAGCATATGAATAGTCTTTCAATTTTCGGTTTCCATTGCTTGGTTCATTACAGATTCTGGAGTAGATATATTCTTTTAAGAAGCAACATTCAAGCAGAAGACTGATGTTTGGGTCCACGTTTATTTCTTATAGACCTTCATTTTCTGAACATATGAAAGAACCTAGTATCGGAGAATATAAATTTGTTTCTTGTATTTTAACTTTCTTTTCAGGAGTGAATTCGGTCTAAAAAAGTCGTCACACCTGTCCCTCGCGGCCACCCTTCCTGTAGTAGGGATGAAGAAGGTAGCGACTAGAGCATTAGTTAATGTGTCATATCTGTATTCGCCTGGTGAAACAGGAAAATCCTGGAAAATCACATTCAGGATGGCCGTCAGCGGGGTTTGATCCTCGATTACCCATTACCGATTCGAAGTTCCTGACATTATCGATTGGAAAACAGGACTGGGAAAAATTTGTTCGCAATATCGTTTGATTCACGCAATGAGTAATGCAATTCAGAGCTCTGCGTTTGGTCCCGATCTCGGCCCGGTCCGATTCTACATCCACACATCTGGCCACATTCGAACAAGACGGAAAATCGTGCCGTCCTGACTTTGTGCAGCAGAAAAGTGCGGGTGACGAACTCAATTATCAACTTTTCCTACCGACCCGGTGCGATTTTTTGGTCGGGATCTGATCGAGCCAAAAAGTGTGGATGTAGGATCGGGTCAGGTCGGTCCGAGAATGCAGGGCTTTCTCTGGTCCAACTATAACACGTTTTCTTTTATTTTCAACGTTCTACATTCAGAAAAGACTGTGTTTCTAAAATCTAGAATAAGCTTTACTTATCAATTTGTAAGAGATATCTGCTTCATAGAAACAAGAAGAACTCAGAAAAAAATATAAAAGGGATATACGAAGTGGTTGGTAGGTCGATAGCGACAACTAGGATAACTCTGGGCATTAAAAATGTATTTATTATTCGTTACTATCATTTTTTGTTATTTGTCATATGAAGTTACAATTACCTCATATCTTTTTATATATTTCATAATGAATTATGTTAATGTAATTTTAATCCATGTGGGAAATAGAAAAATTCAACTATTTCTATGGGTTACTGAAAACAAAAGTAGTGATTTACTTTTAGGGGATACTAAATTAATCGAATTTACCGTACAGTCTCAAAGTTTACCCGAATACATCAATGTGTATCGTGTAAGATTTCAAGTGCGACCTAAATTACGTAAGATAATACAATGTGGTGTTTGTTGCAATTTCCATCTTACGAAAAGTTGCCATCAATCAAAGAAATGCCTATATAATATTGTGCTCTTCCTGCTCATCCACTTCCGTGTCATAACCCGAGGAAATGTGCGAATTCAAGTGCACATTTATCAACTAATATGAAATGTGAGCTATTTCAGGCACAAATAGAAATTAATAGAATAATGGAGGAAGAAAATATTTCTTACCAAGAAGCAGTAAAAAAGACTAAACCATGCAATCAACAGAATCTTGAAAGTGATAAAAAAATATTTACGCGAGTACTGTCAACTAACCACAGGGAAGAAAACTTAATTATCAAAGAAGTCATGACCAAGGAGCCAGATTCTACTACAATTCAAGAACCACCTAGTGACAACAACAAATGATAAAAAGGTATTCCAAATATTCTCAACATCTAGTTCAAGGCTAAACTATGATTCCACTATGGAGATTGTTGACAACGGAACGGAAGACAAGGAGCACCTAAACATTTCCAAAGTCAACATATGCCCGACACACAGTCAAAGCTCAAAAATACCGGAACCAGAACCTAAAATTAAACGCATCAAATTGTCAAACAAAAATAATTATAATTATATGCATGAAGATAAACATAATCTGATATCATCAACCCAAGAATACTTAGATCAAGCATCAATTCCTCTCAAGACAAAAACATAATCAACGGTTAGTACCTGCAATGAACTTCAAGAAGCTGAAATGATTCAGTCAAAGTCAGACAAAACAAACAGTGTCAATTACAGAAAAAGACAAAGCAGACACAAATCAAGAACAAAATAAACAACAGAGCCTTGTAAATATAACGAACATCTTATCTCATATGTTCAATGATTTACGTGATAACACCACATTTGGAAAACACTCACAACTCTATGCAGAAAATAAAGAAATACAACACCAGTTAAAATAAACCAAACCTAACAAGTTCATCTAACCTTTTTTATGATAAATGCAAAATGTTTGAGTTTTTATTGTTTCTCTTCGTTTTTTGTTCTAATGTCTTCTTACTATTACTTAAATCAATTTCATTTTATCTAGTTCTTAAGGAATACATAAACGCATCATAGTGTTGAGACATAAACTAACTTTCACAGTGAATCAATTGAGCATAGCTAAGGACCTGGAAAGGTTCGCAGTTATTTCTGAATTCAACTGAACACATATCATATGCAAATTGCAACTTTAATAAAAATCCTACAGCACGAAAAGCCATGAGATTGGTAAGAATATAAGAAATATTGACATGTACCTACCATGTCCTTTTACATGCAATAAAACACGAAAAAAAACTTAATGGTTAAAGTTTTATAGATAAGATGTTGACATAAAATTAACATATTAGATTTCGCGTAATTGGCTACCTTCATCAAATAACATTTAGATTTCACCTGATGAACAAATTACTTGATTTTATAATATTCTTCATATAACAATAAGTGTTAAAAAGCCAATACATGTTATACTGCTATTTAGTAATAGCTCTGGCGTATAGTTATACCATTCATCATACCCGCATGACATTTGTCATTTGTTCCTACGTCGATCACCGCGCATATGACAACTCGACATTATCGAAGATATTTTACTTTCCAACATGGAGTACAAAACTCTCTAACAATCGTAGTCAAATTATAAAATTGTAGATTAGCTCAGAATAGCTTAGTTTCCGTAAGATTAGTTTGCTTCAGATTATATTATTTCGGTTATTCTCCATTTACCAACATCAAAATTTTAGATTGTATTTAAAACCATAACTAAGAACAATGATGATAATTCGAAACAATAACGATAAATACAACATCCGTACAATATAATGATAGTAGAAATGTAAAATTCACATACCAAGTTATATTCTTGGTGTTACTTTAGTATGCCGTCCTGCATAATCGAACCTAACTTATTACAAACATAGCATTCGCAAACGTGGATTCGATTTTACGACGTTTTTTTGTCCGCAATCTCTTGACCTCTTATCAAACTCTGACATTCGTCACTTTGCCAACCAACAGATTTTGGTTTCATTTCCGGAAATCTATTTGATCTCATTTCAGGCAAAACGTGGCTTAATCCATCAAACGGCTCAAATCGCTATGTCTGTCTGTCAACAAGTTTTATAAGCTACCAGGGCTACGAAGAGTGTCCCGGTACTGCGCTCCGCCTTACTTGTCTCCATATGCATATAGACATCTGTATATATATTTATATTGTGGACAGAGGGGTAACACACTTTGGAGAACGCCACTGAAATCCGGCCAGACGAGAATAGGTCGTCGCTCCAACGGCGGACTTCCAAAATCAGAGAGTAACGTCTTCCTGAACTAATTGGCCTGCTAGCTCAACAACGAAGCCCAGACATTGAACCTCCAGGTCAACAAATGGCTCAATAGTAGCCCAGGGCCCGCAGATTGGCAGACCCAGATGGATAGATCGACGGGCAGAATGACCTGCCTAGATGAGAAGGATCGTCTATGATAGAATCGAAGTAGAGCCTGATGGTCTCGTAGTGCGTCCACGCTCTCTCAGTTCTCTCTTCCTCTTCGTTCCTCTCTTGC
>JAGDQP010033697.1:7359-20530 GCA_022664845.1 Lepisma saccharinum | reverse complement strand
AGGTACAGTATCAAAACAACTGACATCCGTATAAGCTGCAATTGCAACGATACCTAAGTGAGGATGACCCTAACAGGCGATTACAGTTTGCACTATAGACTCTAGAGAGGTGCAATGAGAATCCAGTGTTTCCTTTGTGTAAGTAATTTAACGATGAGACCCTGTTTATGTCCTAGGTGAGGACAGTAAAGAGAATCGTCACTATTTGTCTGATGCCAGCCCATCTTGGATGGAAAACTGTAAAACAAGCAGTGTGAGCAAGGCCATGGAGTGGTGTGGGATTGGGGCACACGAATTGTGGGGGGCGCCGTTCATCCATGACAACTTGACTGGTGAACGATACCTAAAATTTTTTTGAAAGGACGTGTTACCCTCACTGCTGTGCCTTCCTCTTTTCCTATATATTGTTCGCTAGCATGGCGCATCCTCGCACTACGCTGTACTGTAGTGATATGATGTGATTGGATATCTAATTTCCGGGATTCCGGATGGACGGACGTGATCTCATACCTCTTGATTTCCATCTCTGGAGCTAACTGCAAATATAGTGTATCGTGAAAAATCAACGACCTACACTATCTCCGGCAACGGATCCAGAATTCTTGAGCCACAGTTAAACTCCATGTGTTACTCAGAGGCCATGAGGATTGGGAAAAAAATATTTGCTTTGTGTGTGTGGCAAAATGACCGCCAAATTGATCACATATTGAAGGGAACCAAATATCAACTTTTAGATCCTGAAGACTTCACATTAGAATCTCTGGGGACGAGCTACCCTAAACCGATAGGTCACAAGACCATCTTTCCATTAATAATTCGCGTCCTAAACCCAAGACGGTGGGTTTGAAGATGGCGGTATGTCTAGGTATCTTTCATAGTCAAGTTGACACAGATGAACACCGACCTACAATTCGTATGTCCCAATTCCACACCACCAAGTGACCTTGATCACGCCACCTGGTTTACTGTATTCTATCTATGATAGGCTGTCATCAGACCAATAACGAGGTTTTCACCTTGGACACAAAGTGTCTCATCGCTAAACGACTCATACAAAGGCAAAAATGGATCCTAATTGTACATGTCTAGAGTCCATAGTGCAAACTGTAACTGCATGTTAGGGTCATCGTCACTTGGGTGTCGTTACAATTGCAGCTTATAATGATGTCAGTAGTTTTCTACTGTACCCGTAATACGCATCACTGACTAACAGTCGCTATCGTCTGTAATCGTCGAGTACTGCATCTGTCTGCTCTCTGCGGATAATTCGCGTTTAACTCAGCTGCAATCACCCTAGTGCTGCGACCACAATTCATCAGAACAATCTTGATCTGTTCAGGAAGGGTTAGCGCCGTGTTGACCTGCAACGACAGAATCACAAACCATTATATTTCCCCAAATACCCAAATCTCAAACTCCCTATCTCCTAAACTATGGAATAACATTTAACTTTTTCAACTATGACATTTTAGTTTGAACCGAGTTACAGATTTGCAAATATTCGTGCGTGTTTTCGTAAACATTTACCAAAGAATGCACGAGCATTATTAATCACCACACTTCAGTGCCGGATCTACGGGGGAAGGGGCAAGCACCCGGGCGGCACGTTTAGAGGGTGGCAAACGGCTAAAAATAAAAAATAAAAGTTCCCTAAGCGGCGCGCTAATACATTCTTTATGTTATTCCATACAACCCCACCACCTTCATCTTTAAAATTTAAAACCGCGATTCAAGTCTGATAGGCAGGTCTATTGCCTTACTTGAATTAGTAATTGCGATGCCACGACAGGCTCAGAGAAGATAACAAAAGTACACTACGCGATGCGAAACAATGTTATGGCCATCGAGTCGGCCGGTCGTGTTGTTTGGCTAAAGAACAATGGAAAGGGCGGCAAAATTTAACTTTACCCCCCATCAGAAATTTTCTAGATCTAGATCCGGCACTGCCACACTTTGCAAATCTGTAACTACATTCAAACTCAAATATCGTAGTTGAAATTTTGGCTGTAGTTTCTCCTTACAAACGTACATAATGTGTGGAAATCTTAGATTTCTATATACTCTTCACCAGATATACTGGATTTTCAAAAAAGGCATGAGCATTATTCAACCCTAATTTGCAAATTTGTAAAAAGTTCAAACTCAAATATCAAAGTTGAAATTTCTACCCCATGTGCTTCTTATGTAAATTCATAACACATGAAAAATGTATATTTTTAAATTTTGTCCCACCAAAAATATATGCATAAAATACGAGTTATTTTATTTTCAATTCATAAAAATTAAAGAACCACAAATCATACATACTCTGCATGCATTAAACACATTTTCATGTGTAATAGTGTACGAAAATTCAACTTTCATATTCAATCCCTTCCGTGCGACAAAGCTCCATGAAAATCGCAATTTATTCTGTTTTGAGAATCACGTTTTGATACCATTTTGACTAGTTAAGTTATGTTTTTAGATTTTCCATACACAGGACTAAAATTATCAGGAAGACTTTAAAGGAAGAAATGTCCTATGTTTGAATGTCCTATGATAAACCAGTCCGGAGATATTACATTTTTCGTTAACATCTGCAAACACAAATTTTAATTAATGGCCGTTATGAATTAGTCGATGGCGATAGATAAAAAGAAAACCCATTTTGAACTATTCTTATATGAGGGTTCCAAAAATTTTTTAAAAATATTAAAAAAAAAAATAGGTCGAGCAACAACGTTGGGTGATTTCAGATGGCCTTACCCGTAAACGTTCATTTTCCACATATAGTTTTTCAAGTGTTCCCATTTTCCATGCAAACTCGATATATCTTGTGTTATTCATGATTTCTGGCATCTTCTGGAAACTTCTCCACAACAAAGTGTCTGGATAAGACACCTAGTCACGTGCTGATATTTAACGGATAAATCACTATCAAGTTGTTTTTCTATTTTTTTCTATTTTGAAAATGTCTATTTTCGTAAGGTGTTTGCCTATTGCAACTCTATTAAAGATGAACTTTCATTAGAATCATGTTAAAGCACTAAGCTATTTTTTACCAACAAGATTAAATGCAATATTATAATACTGAGAGCTAAATAGTGTGTGTTACTTATTATGTTCAATTACCTCCTGTTGTCGCGTGCTTTGGACCAATGGAACTCGAAAGATAAACTACCATCTGGAACAAAAATTATAGCGGATTTAATTTTGTAGGTCCCGGTTAACATTGACTTTTACTATTTTTTCCCCCTTTGTAGTAAAACGTGGATGTTTCTTTTATCACAAAAACATATTCATCAGTTCTATCGTTTTGTTCCTACTGAATGATAAAACTTTACATTTCTTCATATTGACTGAAAGTTGATTGATAGCGCACCAGTTAGTAAAGTTGTATAAACTATGCTGTAGTTTTATGGCATCTATCATAGAATTAATTTTTGCATATATTTTGAGGTTATCCGCAAATAGCTCATTCTCATTATGAATTCAGGCAGGTCATTAATGAACAAGAGGAATAACAATGATCCAAGATTCGAGCCTTGCGGGACTCCTGAGAGTGTTGTATATTCATCAGATTTGTATCCCATAAATAGAACAGACTGCCTGCGATTAGTTAGATAAGAGCATATGAACTTAATCAAGGAAGGAGAGAAGTAATAGTGATTTAATTTACCTAGCAATATATTGTGATTCACCTTGTCAAACGCCTTTTCAAAGTCAATATATATCACATCGACCTGATTTCCTTCGTCCAACGAGTTTGCAATAAAATCAGTAACAATTGCAGGGTTCGTTACCGTGGATTTTTGTGAAACAAAGTCATGTTGTTTAGTTGAGATAACTGGCTTCACATGATTAATAATATTAAATGGTATCCGCTATAGTTCAAAGAACTTGCTTACAACCATCACCTCTTCAAGAAATATGCAAGCATATCAGTAGGACAGAAACGAAAGACTAACTTATAAGAGACCTTTGAAAACTATAACAGCATGAATTTGAATTTTATTTATGGCACCTAAGGCTCAGGCCGGGATAGGGAACGGAAAAGGATTGGGTAAGGTGTCGGCCAGGGCCTATGTTGAAGGTGCTTTCCTGGCATTTGTCTAGTGTGACTGAGGAGATACCCTGGAAAAAAACTGTCAGGATGGGCAGCCGATGGTATCGAAACCACGACCTCCCGAATGTTGCGTCAACTACCTACCAATGAGCTACGGGCGGCTAGGCCGTAACAGCATAAGTTACAAGTGTGCAGTACATAACTTTCAGAGGCTATGACGAAACTCCTTATAACACCGGTTCTAAGAAGCTGCAAACCTTAGAACTTGGCATGTTTTCATCATCCCACCTGTGAAAGTTTTGTGATTCTTGTCGACAACTCCGCGGCCCTCCCTTGTGAGTGGGAACCAAACTCAAGGCTCCTGGTTTCTCCCGAAAAGGAAACAAAAGTCACTTCCTGATTATGAAGACACAAAGAAGAGACTTACATGTAGTCATCCATTCATACATATTGTTCATTTTTCAAGAAATATATGGCTTTATTCCCTTTTCACTGCAAATTCCTAATATAAGATTTTCGCACATGATGAGAAATTATCTTTAACTAGCATACATTCCCTGCTCTGTTCTTGTGTCAAGAAGACAGTTAAAGCCACAATTAAGTGAAAGAGAAAAGGCAGAAAGGAAAACTGTATTTTTCCCCTCTCATCTCATCTGAACGCTTTTGTTAATCTTATTCTTTATTTTCTTTCTCTCTTTTTAAAATTCTTTCTGAAGTTGGCGCTGTCCACTTTCTAGTGGCTACATGTCTTGCTGGCCTCTTGTCAGTGAAAGGAGAACAGACCAGGCAATATAGTGAGACGTAACTTCTTTTGTAGATTCTTCTAATGTTGTGAGACACACGCTATGCACAGTATACACAAACATACACACTGACGGCATATATATGTATACGACAGACTTCCGTCTTTATTCACGTTTTATTAATTGCAGTGAATACCTCTTCTTCTCCATCATAGCGACCATCAGAAGAATAAAGAATGAGCTGTGGTGTCCATCCACTTCCTGAACAGATACTAAACACAACCTCCAGTGTGGAGATGATTTTCTAAAAAAAAAAAAAAAGAAAAAGGAAAAAGAAAGATAATAAGGGAAACTTTTTCTTGAAGATCTCTTAATCTTTCCAGTCTCGTAAGAAAACAAATGACTGTCTAGTATGGGTACTAAAAATATAGGTCACTTCTATATTCAGAAGTCTGTTTCTGAAGAGAAGTGTTGGTAATTCTCTTTTGTGGGAATATCCTCTTTGAGATCCTATCGTTTTAAATAGTTTTACAGTATTTCAAAACGAGTTTTCAATTGAATGTGTAATTTGAAATTGTAACATTACAATTTCCTCAGTAACGGAGTTCCATAGCTAATCTCTACACAGTCGAAAGATGCATGGAATGAAAAGAAGAAGAGAGACATTTCAGTACTGTAAAAACATGAATCCTTACGATAGGCATCAAAACACTGATCCTAAAAACAAATTTTTGTGCCAACAGGATGTTTTTTCTTGGATGTTCTCGATATGTGTTAGTATGGAATGTTTCCCTTCTATAATTATTTGTATGTGGAATTTGACTTCACCTATTTCCATTAGGCAGTGGAAGTAGAAGAGAGGTAGCCAATCCTCTGAAATGTTTATCATATTCTGTAGTGGAATTAAGTAAAATAGTGAACAAATGTCAGTATCAGTTCAAGCTGATATAGGTTTTTGTTCTTAGTTCGAACGGTCACGTTTTGCTGTAAAAGTACAAAAGCAGGACAGTCCAGGAGAAATTTGAGCAGAGATGTAGTACTAGTTAAACGAAATAATGGTGAAACCATTAGGAAATTCGATTTATGGATGTCACAAAAGTGTCCCAGAAAACCCACGGAGACACTTTTGTATGTCCAGTGGAAATCTATTGGACGTCCATACATGTCCACTGGAAGCCTATACCATGCCCAATGGGCGAACAAACAGACATTGTTAGTCACATACGAACTATTAATGTCCAACCATATGAACGTAATGCGGATGCCCACTGGGCATTAAGATTTCGTAGATTTTGTCTAAAATGATTTCATCTTCTATCGTCTTCAGATATAGTTTGTGAATTCCGCAACTATCTTTGACAGAATTGGAACTTGGGACCTTCTGGTTTGTAGTCCGCCACTGTAGTCACTATGGCATTGAGGGCATCGGCCAAGTGAGTACTATTTTACTATTCCTTTTATGAAAAGAGGTAATATTTTCCTGTTTGTGAAGTAGAGACTTCCATATAGGTTTGAATTCGATACCGGGGTGACTGATTGAATCTCGTGTTAGTACTATGAAAGAGAAAAGTAAAGGAAGCCTCGAGTCACGTCACTGTAGTTTACAACAAAGTTTCTCCCAGGGATGAACTCAGTTAAGCGCCAATTTTGTATCCTACTATTGACTGTATGTGACATAAGGCACGTTAGCATTCTGAATATCCTCATCATCCGGCGCCCTCGGCACATCCTCCGCCAGTCCGCTCAAATATCACATTTCTCACAGGGGAAAATAATGATATCACACATTCATTTACAGTTGATATATTAGCTAGAAACTTTGATTCGTTGTAACTGCTTATGAATAATTATAATATCTAAATTGGCTGCAACTTTACCATCTGTTGAAAAATAAACATTTATTCTCAAAGCGAAATGAAAAATCACTTTCAAACTCACCTGGAATTTGAGTTATAGTTATTTTCAGCCAAGGTCTTCAATTATTATTGAAACTTCAACGTTGCCCAATTAGGTTTGTGCTTATTTCGGAAGGAAATTTTCACAAAATATTCGATGAACTTCTTGCAATGGACTTCTATTTTCTACTTCACTAGTAAACCCAATTTGAGGATATCAAATGGACGTCCATAATAAAATTCACATAGACACACATTTCCTAAACGTACAAGGACGTCCACCATGCCCTCCCTTCACATAAACATCAATTTGGTGGACGTGCAGTGGATATTCGCAATGTTCTTCACATTGCCATCCATTTTCTTGACTTAAAATGTACGTAAACAAATCCTTCATATGGACATTCATTTTCTGGACATGATGTAGACATCCACTGGGCGTTGGCTCTGTCCACTTTATATCCATTCATTTTGTGGAAGCACAATTAAATGGATATCTAGATCATGGCCACTATGTCTATGGCTATAAAATGGACGTACTAGTACATCATATGAATGTCCAATGGACGTCTTGTGCAGTTAGGGGTGTGACCTGGCTTAAAATATTAATATCGGTGTTTCAAATATTAATAGCACTATCAACATACAGCATTGTCAGGAGTCCCGCAAAGTTCGAATCCTGGGCCGTTACTATTCCTATTGTTTATCAATGACCTCCCGAAATTCACATCCGATAATGAAAAGTGCTATTTGTGGATGACCTCAATATATATACTAGAATTCATTCTATGGAAGATGCCTTAAAATTACAGCATGGTTTAGGCAACATTCCCAACTGGTGCTCTATCAATCAACTTTCAATCAATACGTAGGAATGTAAAGTTTTATTATTTAGTAGAAATAAAGTGATTTATCGATTTAACTGTAGAAATTCATAAGTATGTATTAAGTAGGTCTAATGTAGTTAAAGAGCTTGGTGTCGCCTTTGATGTGAAATTGACATTTAGCAACCACATAAGAAATATTACAAATGAAGTGTGTAACATGTTAGGATTTGTAATCAGGATGGGAAGAGAGTTTAACAACGTTTCTATATTAGAGAAAATGTAATATATTTATGTTCATTCCAAATTAGAATGTCATTCTAATATATGGAGTCCCTCTCAACTAAAATATTGGCGACAACTAGAGACAATACAGTCCAAATTTCTTAAATTTCTAACCTGTAGAGTGTCTAGGAACTATCCTATTTACGATAACTACAATACAATAATTAAATACATTATTGACGAACTTAGAAACAAAAGCTGTTAAGTCTTATGAAATTGCCGTTGACGTAACAACGTCTGTTTCTGAGTACCTCAATTTTCAGCGACAGTGCTTTTAAACAGGGCATAGTCGCTCTCATTCAAAATGCAAAAATGGGAGTTAAAGATGCAAGTGCGAAACACGGCGTCGATCGTGCTACGGCCTATAGGTGGTGGAAACGTTATCAGGAAAGTAGAAATCTAGCCCGCAAAAATTGCTCTTGTCGGCCCGTAGTTGCTTCTGTGGTCCAAGATAGGTCTCTAATTGAAGAATGCCGTCGGCCCCTTTTCATGCCTGCTCGACAGCTAAAACAGGCATCCTGGTTTCTAGGTGCTGGAAACACAGTTCGGCGCCATCTCAGAAATGAGAATCTGATGTCGTTGCGGACTGCAGGAATAGAACAACTGTCAGATAGAGAAATGCTGCACTTTAGGCCCTTGAAAAAGACAGATGATTACTTCAAGGCGTCCACTACGTCGATCTCTAATTGAATGGATTGAAAATTCTAAAGCATATTTCTCAATACATCCGATTAATTTTTTATTGCCTTCTAATTCAGTCATTATAGAAAAGATTTTATGTATGATTAAAAATAAATAAGCTGTTAAACCTTTGAGTTCTATATGTCAGTTTAAATTCTAATAGTCAGTTGCCTACACTGCGGCTGTTGCCAACTGTTGGAAGCAAAGCTCAAACGAGTCCCCGACTCAAGTTCTGGAGCGGATCATCGGCTCTATTCTTCAGACTTGGTCTGACCGGTAACCGGTAACCGGTTTTCGATCCGGTAACCCAATGGATAAATCAGAGATTTTAATTTTCTCCTTGTGTTCAAAAATTGTTTCTTTCATGGGTGACGGGACCCGAAAGTATTACCCAGCAAGCCAAATGCCGACCAAAACGGGAATAAGTCGGCACGTGTCCATTCATCGTCGAGTCATTTTCCGGGCTGCCGTCGGTCCACCGACTTGCCGGAATAGAGGCGTAACCCCACCCAATACTCGCCCGCCGACGTCGGTCTCACGTTCGCCTACCGAATGTCGCCGTTGGATCGACGTTGCCTGGCTTGCTGGGTTAGCCCCAAGACCCAAAATAAAACGACGCCCTAAAATTGTAGATCATTAAGTTCCCAGACCGTGACCATTCAGGCCAAGTTTCGGACCGGGTCAGCTCTGATTGGAAATAGAGTACTTGGTAGAAACGTAATACAGCAATTAGTGAGTCATGAGCTCAAGCCTCCTCTCAAATATCTTTCTCATCTTCAATAGGAGGAAGATTCACGACTAAGCTTAAGTATAGTCCAAGTAACATAATATTTCAGGCTGATGAATCCCGAGCACTACTAGGGCACTGAAATTATTTTTTATCACGTAAAGGACGTTCTTAAATTCATTTAATGTGTGGTTTATGACTCTATCCTTAATATACTGAAATCTATGGTTTTTCAAAATACAGGAGAGAATTATCCTCTGCTGTATTTTTCGTGGCCGTCAGGGTTTCGTCGCAAAACTACTAAAACTTGCAACCACGTTTCAAAGTGTCTATTGTATTAGGAAAAGCATTATAATCGAGACATCGAAAGCGCTTTCGAGACAAGATTCCGTCTTTCACGTAAAACAATTTGTTTGAGAAGCTTTATTAAGGACAAACACACGAATACAAATGTCTTCTGTATTTTGTGATAAACAAAATAAATGCTTCTGGAGGAATCTGAAAGTCAGTGTCTACATATCGAAAGAGTTATGTGGCTTAGTTACTTTAACCTTGTACTACTAAACTTGGGATTTTAAGTTCGATTCTCATACTATCATTCTGAGACTTAATTCTTAATTGGGTACAAGGTAATAAAACGTAAGTATTTAGGTTAATAACTTTAAATGAAAATATATTTTGAATCATATTAATGGAAGGGTTTTTACTTCTTCTTTCCTAAAAATGCAAATCGAGTTAGATGCAAGAAGATGAAAAAGAATTCGCCAGAAAGGTAATCGGTCTTTATTAAGACGTTAGAAAAATAAACACGGATTTTTTTAAAATAAATACATCAAATTGATTTTTTCGATTTTTCGTCGAATCTTCATCTTACTTAGAAAAAAAGTTTGCTCCCCAGAATTTATATTCATGAACCTAGTCCTGGGAGTCGAGTACGCTAACCAACATACCACAGAGGCTTCTTTATTGTGTTGAGGAGCAAGACAGTATTCACTGAAAACTATCTATGTTCTGCAGGATTTTCTTTAATTAAAGTCGTGATCTATTGCGTTCTGAGTATATTGAAACAACAAGCGAATAAGTGTTCAACCAGTAGTTGAAGACTAATCCCTAAAAACCACAGATTGTTTCGAATAGAAGAGGAGATGAATAAACCATAGCGTGTAGTATTTTTCCAATAGCAACAATGGGGTAAAAGGAAAGCTTGTGGAAACATGAATTTATATTTGAGACAAATATTTCAGTAATTGTTTATGGGGGTTAGAGTCTTCATTTGTCTTCGTGACAAGAAAATGACTTATACCTGAAAAAATATTTAAGCAGAAACCTTTACAGACGACCACCACATGTTCGCCTCGTCAATCATAGAGAGGTATTCACTTTAAACAAATTCAAGCTCTCAAAGTTCATTTTTATATAATCCTCTGCTGATAGTTTCCTTCCATAATATTGAATGATATTCTGCGGGGGAATCTAAAACTGTCAATTATTGGAGTTTCATTATTTGAATTTGAATTTTTATTTATGACCTTTAGGCATCTAAGGCTCAGGCCTGGATAGGGGAGGGGAAAGGATTCGGGAATGTGTCGGCCAGAGCCTATTTCAAGGTGTTCAAGGTGCCATCCCGGCATTTGCCTGGTGTGACTGAGGAACGTTTCATTGTAATAATAATAATAGTTATTTTTATAAGCGTGCATTTTGAACTTGCACGGCGAAATTACTGCATGAGATGCTATCGATCCTTTTTTATTTTCCTGGATCTTTCTTATTTCGGATACTAGAGGGCACTACTTTGTCTATAAAAGGTCAAATAAAACAATTTTGGCATGCACTTCGGTGTAAAAGACTTATAGGAAGAATTCAGCTGCTTCTAAAGATCATCTCTGAACTTAGTAATATTTTCCTGATATTTTTAGCTGGCAAGATGATGTAGTGGTAACGTAGTCGAATTCTGAGTACTAAAGCTGGCCAAAATAGGTTGAAATCCTCATCTATACAAGCTTTTATTACAAAACAATCGTGAGCAATCAAATACTGACTTCTCTTACCAAACGCTAATTCCTAAAAAAATGTGGAAGTAAACACCTGTCACGATAGAGAATATGGTTTACGAATGTTGATTGGGAAAGGCAAAATAAAGTCTATGTGCGTTAACATGACAATTAAGAACACGTCATTGATTTGAAATATTCACTTTTCATGTTATTATTTTTAGAAAGAAACATTATACTATTTGTTAAGCAGCATTTGGGCAGTGAGGTCTGTGGAGTAATCGCTTACACTTCAGACTTTCATTAAGAAGAACTGGGTTCGATTCTCATTCGATAAGCATTTTTTCGCATAAAATGAAGGCTGCAAACAGAGATTCATCTCCGGTTGGAGAACACACGGGCCATCAATGGCGAGAATCAGAGTAAACAGTGTGTGTGTTCTTTAGCATAATGATAATATAGTTTTCATGTTTTCCATTGGTCTCTCTTTCTTATCATGTCTTCGTATTTTTCTTTCTATTTCTCTTACTTATTTCTTCTCTCTCTTACACACACGCTCGCTATCTCTCTCTCTCTCTTTGTGCGAGCGCGTGTTCCAGATCTGTAGCCGGGTCACTTTAATGACCCGGTGAGCCGAACATAAGTGACCCGGTGACTTTGTGACCCGGCCAAAATTTTACCCTAATGACCCGGTAACCCGAGTGACCGGGTTCAAAGCTTGACGCGAGTGACCCCGATTAGATAACATTATTATTATTCTATTTTATTATGTCATATTGATTATATTGATTTTTTTGCTTTTAATTCAATGCGATTCTTCTCTATGGATACGGATCATATGTTGGTATAATGATCTGACTTTTTAGATACAAAGTCAGAAAGTAACGTAGCAACTCTCAGGCTTGTCTTTTTATTTTCTTGCAATAGAGTTAGACAGCAAATTGGTGTCCTGTAATTACCATTTCCAAATCTGGATTAATGCCTGGTGGGATCATGACCTTCGAGCCTCCCAATGTAACCCCCTCTATACAATATAACTAACTGGGGATTTCGGCGTCGTATTTTTCGTGCTCTGGGGGTAACATCTCCAGTTCTGGTCACCCACGAAAATACATTGTTCAAACGCAAGGAAATAATAAAATACTCTCTCCCTTGTACTCCGGGCTACCGTGTCTAAATCGGGTCAGACCGAGTCCGAATCCTAGACCCGGTGACACCGTCCAAAACCTGATCCAAATCACCCGACTGGCCTGGTAACCTGTTTCTGCTCTTTCTTGTTCAATCTATATGTGCCAATTGCTATAAACACTCCTTCATTAGTATTTTAATTATTAGAGCGTTATATTCACAATAGGTGGAATCCAGGGTGGCATGTACGGAACAGATAAATTTTCGGAAATGGGTGGAAAATTGCCTCTTTTGTGATAATTTCAAGAGGAGAAATATCTTTTTTATACCAGTTTAGCACAAAATTCGTTTCCATCCTATAATTTATCAATGTACTATTAAATGTGAATTTTTCACATCTGAAATGTGGAACATGTAAGGTTTGCTATGACCATAAGGAACATGCCAATTTTGCTTTTCAACATTTGTAACTTTTCATTTTGATACAGTTTGGACTTGTAATCTTGGCTCTTTCTGTTAGCAATTTAGCAGAAAATTATCATTCATTCGTTTTCATGTTCGACTTGCATTAGTAGTCTGGAATGGAAGGTATGGGCTACGATACTTACTAGGTTTGTTACAATGTATTCCGAACCAGCATGTTCAATGAACACCACCGAATTTCAATGAACACAAAGCATGTGTGTTACGTTTGACATTATCCGAGATGTGTCTCAGAACTCTCCTGTTCCACTGGAAATCATGACTATTAATTTGACCACCAACTTTGGTCGCCATTTTGAAAGTTAAAATTTAAACTCCCCGTCTACATATTCGAATTGTCCTGAAAACAAAAAACAATATAAAATC
>JAGDQP010033696.1:0-20531 GCA_022664845.1 Lepisma saccharinum | reverse complement strand
GCTCACCCAACACTCCTGGACACAATCCACATAGATGCACAACAAGACATCCAACCACGCTATCACCATCCACCACTCCATCACCTACTAGAAATGTACCGGACGATTAACGAAAATGATCAGGCCTTAACACTTCAGGTTATTAACAGATACCCACCACCCGAACATATAGCAACTATTTATCCTACCTTATAGAAAGGAAACGCACAAAATCCAAATACACCAGCCCCGCCATTATGTCTATATCAATATAACATCACTTAGACCAGCAACAATTATTTAAAATATAGATTAGAAATAAAAACAATAACGAAGAGACGGCATAACCGTCTGCGTTGACAGGACGACCATGATCGTCCTGTCCAACAATACTACTACTACTACTACTGGTGCATAGCACATTTCTAATCGGTTGTTATATCGTTCTAGATTCTATCTTTGTAGGGGCCAAAAATGAGTATTTTAAACTCTGGTCCTCAATTGAATAAGTAATATAGTGTGGTCCACCGCCCTGGTATTATTAACTTGACATTAGCCAACGACGCAAACTAGGGCACCGGTACACCAATTTAGCGAGAATTATCGAAGCTTGCCGAGTGAAGTAAATGGAGCTCGTATTCCATAATCCATACGAGTGCTGCGCGGGAAGAAGCACCCATTGGTTGAGGCGTGTGTTTGGACTCCACCAGACAGCTGTTCGGCTGATTATTTTCTGAAGAATGTATTGTGTGTAATGTTTAAGCTGTATGTTGTGTAAAAGCTTGATTTTAAACAAATAATAATTAAGTATTTATAATGATAAACCGTTCCGTGCACCTTAAAGCTACTAATAAGAACTGAGAGAAATGGTCTATGTGCTAAATGGACAAATTTAACATAAACTTCACACTGAATGGCATTTGAGTACCTTGATTCAATAAATTTATTCTTTAAGACCAATTGCCGATCCCTAACTGACTTGTAACATTAAGCTCGTATTTTTCGTAATTTTAAGACAATATATGTTGCTGACAGTATATTATATTATTATTATTTTATAAAAATGATTGCCTCGAGATTACTGTTATAAATGCCTCTCAGATAATGAAACCGGGATATATCGAACGGAACCAATCGACAGTTCGTCGACATCATCACAAATTGTCATATCTCAAATTTTGGCAATTTTAAGTTAGGACCCTCAGAAGCATTTTGTGTATATTTTCTTGTCTCAAATCGATGTATCTCATTGATAAACCATTCAAAAGTTATTAACAAAAGTGTGTTACAAGAACAAGTATATGGAAGTATTTTTCTTTAAATATCTCTTCTGAAAAGTTTGAAATTTTGACATACGACACTTTCTGACGAGGCCGACGAGCTGTATGCAGAAGAAAGAATGACAAAAGATGTCGGAGAAAAATATATAATTTGGTAAAATTGTCAATTCGCGATACCCTGAAAACTGTATTTGATATTCTTAGAAACAAACGGTGAATAATTAAACCTTTTGTGAAAGAAAGTGAGAATAAATTTCGTTACAGGGCACAGGTGCGGACAATAAATTAATTGGCAAAAATATTTCCTATTCCGAATAAAACTATATCTCTGGGACTCACTGCTTTGCACTCAAAGGGTGATAACCCAGCGGCCGTATCTCAGTAGTTGAGCAATCGCGAGGTTCTGGGATCGATCTCAGCGGTCGACCATTCTGACAGTTAATTTGTCACACGAGGCAAATGCTGGGATGCTAGCTAAGAAATGGGCCCTGGCCGTCTACCTTCCAACAACCTCTCCCCTATTGTATCTAAATGTATAACAACCCATATGGTAGTCTTAACAACCTATATGGTAGTCTTAACAACCGATATGGTATTCTTAACAACCTATTTGGTAGTCTCAACAACAGATATGGTAGTTTTAACAATGAATATAGTAGTCTCAACAACCTAAAAGTAGTCTTAATAACCAATATGGTAGGCTTAACAACCGACAGGGGAGTCTTAACAATCGATATGATAGTCTTAACAACAGTTATGGTAGTCTTAAAAAAACGATATTTTAGTCTTAATAATCTATATTGTAGTCTTAGCAACCTATATTGTTGTCTTAACAACCTATTTGGTAGTCTTAGCAACCGATATGGTAGTCTCACCAACCGATATGGTAGTCTTAACAACCGATATGGTAGTTTTCACAATCGATATTGTAGTCTTAATAATCTATATTGTACTTTAACAACCTATATTGTTGTCCAAAGTTCCAGCGTTTTATCGTGGAGCGAGAGATTTGACGTCCTCATCTCAACACCTGCATACATCTTGCTTTGACTTACCTGTTTCTCTATCTCTATGCTATATGGAATGCATTTGACATTCTGTTTGGAATACTTTAAATAACAATAAAATACTGTTTCCTCCGTTCTCGTCCTAATCGAAACATAGTTACTTATTTAACACTTGTTGCTTAATTTAACAATTTTCCTTACATAATTTATCATACAAGTTAATAATATTTGCACTATCCTCTAATAGTTCTATGACATCTCACTTAGCCCAAAAAATTGTATTTAGTTGTCTCAAATACGACAATTAAAGGCAATTTAAAACTACAGGTGAGATGCATAAATTTTAAACCAAAGACATAAACAATGAACAAAAAACAACAACAAACAAGCGTTATATCACTTAAAAAGAAAACCAAAGACAGAATATCGAAACAATTACAACTAATAAAATAATGAAATTAATGTTTACATGTCACCAAGCAAATGTGATCTTGGTGAAATGCCTATTGATATATTTTTTAAATTTATTCTTGTGCATTAAAATTGTCTGTTCACTAAACAAGATTTTATATATATATATATATATATATATATATATATATATATATGATAAAGCCTAATAATTAATTGCGAACTTTATGATGACGACATTATTTACATCTCTGCTCTGTTATTGTCACAATTTACTACTTCAACTAAATATGGTAACTAGGTAAAAAATATGTTACATACATCCAACTCTGTTGGAAAGAAAAGTGGTATGAGATTATTCTGTATTCATCGTATAGGTATTGTTTATTCCGGTATGAGTAATCTCATTCGAAAAGTATAAGTGTCGTTATACAACGATAAAGAACAAGTTGCCTCCGCGAATCATTGTACTACCGGTGTCTGGTCGTATAAAAATAATGACGGATATATTTGTCTCGTGTGGTCGTCAAAATTGTAAGAAAGGTAAAAATCTCGCTCTAATTGACATTGCTATTAACCTAGGTCATATGAATAATTATTGGATGTGGTCCGTGTGTTCGTCTTTATTTTGCCACTGGGGGTACTTCCCTTGTAACCTCAACCAATGCTATGTATAAAAGATAAGATAAAATGAATTGTATGGGCGGTAACAGCACTATAACTAATGCTATGTCTTGCTGTTCCCTACTTAAAAACTTGGTATCGTGTATTTCTTGTTCTGTTAAATTATCGTGAATTTCCTTATGTAAAGAATTCTCCTTCGCTTTTTCCAAATCTTCAGAAAGATCGTCCTGTAGTACTTGGTGCGATTGGGACTCTTTACACTCTGTACGTTGCACTGGGTTTTGGGTTGGAGATTCTTGAACAGTTCTGCAGTAACCATAACAGAAACAACATATGAATATCACAAGGATCGCAATATAGAAAACTGATATGATTAATAGACTAAGTAACAATTGGTTCATCGTAGTCCTAGTGGGCATGTGATATCTGTACTAAATTTAGTCAAAATTTACTGTAATATTTATGTTATTAATTATGTAATGACATTCGCTTATCCCATTTCGCCTTTGAAGAATGTCGTGTGTGGTTATACGTAAGTCGTGAGATAAATGTGTGCTGGCTGCTCAGAACGTATGGGCTTTGTGCAGGTTCTATTGCCATCATGCGCTTTTCAGTCTTCTGAATAGATGTGTTTTGTGTATATTGTACTGTGCGTATTTAAATGATGGGTAATCACAACAACTGTGAGAATGCATGTTGTAAAAGTACAGGACGCAACAAGATAGATGTTAAGTATCAAGAATTTTCCCAAAGATAAACACGCGA
Organism: Lepisma saccharinum; assembly: GCA_022664845.1. Lineage (NCBI taxonomy): Eukaryota > Metazoa > Arthropoda > Insecta > Zygentoma > Lepismatidae > Lepisma > Lepisma saccharinum. The sequence goes on along the minus strand of JAGDQP010033696.1, from coordinate 16,465 downwards.
CAAAGTAGTGGATTTCTTGATGTAAAGGAGAATAAATTCAATCCAAATAACGCTAAAATTTGTTCGCCACTTCTTGCCAGAAGTCCACGAAAGAAACTTCTATCATGCGCTATTAAATGTATTTTTACCAAAAAAAAGTTACGTGCAAATACACGAATATACTCAACAGACAGTGATTCCGCCAGAGTCCCCTTGGGGTGAGGTGGCAGCCCCCAAGTTGTCGATAGCATCCCGAACTTTAAGTTTTACGGTCAGAAATCGATAGAAACCGTGCAAAACTCTCCCAATTTTAATTTTACGCCCCCGAAAATTGAAAATCCTGGTGGAATCCCTACTAACTGACATGGGGACACGAACTGATACCGAAGCTGCATCCAGGTATGTATATATTAAATCTATTAAAACTATTTGTTTTACGTGGTTTGTAGGTTCAAATCTGTAGTAAACTATATGAATTTTATTACAATACAATATATTTGTTAATGAAAGAAATCTGAATGAGTGGTAACGTGTGCGCTACGCAATTGGGAAGTCCTGGGATCGAATCGCAAGTTCTATTATACTTAAACTCACACTCTTTAGTTGTATGCTACTTAGCCGACACCATCATTTTTTTCGCTTCGGCATGAGTTAGCATTTGTGGTTACACAAAATAACTAATTTAGGCTTCATTTAGGCGGTGGGAGCTAGGAATGCAAATACCCGAAAATGTCTGGAACCGGGTACCAGGTTTCACGGGTAAAACTGGCGTTAAAGTTTTACACGAAATCGTTTGTTCAGGATGATGAGTTTTCTGCCCGAAGGCAGGTTTGGTTCTAACCCGAAGTTCCCTGGGTGAACGGATGGTGGTTTACAACTGGCTTCTACAGGATGATGATAATATCGTAAGGAGGGGACCTACAATTTAACATGGATAAGAATCACGTATGTCTCCAATGGGAATCGAAAACGGTACCTTTATATTTAATGTATTTTATAGTCTTTATGTATCTTAGGCTCAGACCGGGATTGGGTGGGAGAGAGGATATTGTAAGGTAGACGACCAGGGCCCGTTTAGTAGGTATCATCCCAACATTTGCCTGGTGTGACAAGAAAACTGGGAAACCGCAGTCCGGATATCGGCAATTATGATCGATTCCAGGACCACTCGAATGTTCCAACAGCTGAGGCACGGCCGCTCGGTTCGAACCCTTTGAATGCAAAGCAGTGAGTATTTTAACTCATCCAGAGATACAGTTTTATTTGGATTATAAATTATTTTTTAGAATTAATTTAGTATCCGCACCTGTGACCTGTAAAAAAATTTATTCGCATTATCTTTCCAAAACGTTCCATTGTTCATCTCTTGTTTCTGAGAATTACAAATACAGTTCTTCAGGTTGTCGCGAATTCATAATTTTAGCTACCATGTATTTTTTCTCAAACACCTTTCGTCATTCTTTCTCCTGCCTACAACTGTCGATTGGTTCCGCTCTATAGATCCGTTTTCATTATTATTATGATTATTATTATTAGACTTTTATTTTACATGGCAAAAGGCTGATAGCCTTGTCTTCCACTTAACCATGATACATAATTTGCATATTAGAAAAAAATACTCGTAAATACAAAATCCTAAGTTGATAAAACATATATACAGACACAATACACACACAATAGCCTACAACTACGACAAGAATAGAATATAATAGTAATACATGAACGCTTCAATATTATAACGAATTTATCTCTCTTTCATTTTCCCTCCCTTCCCATCGATACAGACCCAATTTAGAACCCTCTCCAAACAACCCCCAAATACACACCCACACACACCCACAAACACATACCCACAATGACAAATTTAAAAAATGAATGAGGTAATACAAGGAGAAAAAGAAATCATATTAAACGTACTGCATTTGAAACGAAGATATAAACTGAAACACGACTATAGAGAAAATAGTAAATTAAAAATTATTGACATTTAACATTCTTTTATGCTGCTAGGAGTAAGTGACAGAAAGTGACTATGAAGCTTATTTCAAAAATTGCTTAGGGAGCTAGTTGTGCGAACTACCGAAGGAAGATTATTCCACTGCTTGATTCCGAACAACACAAAAGATTTAGAATAGGTCTGAGATCTGTGCTTTGGTATTTGATTTTCGACCAGGTGTTCATATTGTGAGTGAGGTGCACCGGTTCCTGCATAGAACCCAAGTATGTAGTAGATCCTAGAGTTACAACCTTGTAGAACTGCAGTAGAAGATGGAACGTTCTTCTCTCTTTTAATTTCAGCCATGCCAGTGCAGAGTACCTGCTTGATACATGGTCATATTTTTTATCATTGAAGATGAACCTAACACATCTATTTTGCATTATTTGTAATATGTTTGCTAGAGCAATATATTGTTATAGACTTCGTCACAATAATCAAAGATCGGAAATTTGAGAGACTATCAAAGTGATTTTAACTTGTTGAGGGAGAAAGTTTTTCAAAAGATTGAGTGTATGCATTTTCATATGCACTCTTTTGGATATTAGTTTCACATGTTCTGACCATGATAGAGTTTCGTCAGGAATAATACCGAGACTTTTGACTTTATCTTCTCTTTTTACTTCCTTGTTCCTAATGTAAACTTTTGGTATATACGAATTTTGATTTATTTTTGCTAATATATTTGGAGACCCTATTATTATACATTGAGATTTGCTTGGATTTACAGACAAACCATTGTATTCTGACCACACGTGTATCTTTTCAAGATCGGAATTGACTTCGCTTACTGCATTGCCAAGATCATTAGGTTCAGACGTTATATAAGCCCGTACGCCATCTTTATAGATGATAATTGCATCCAGTGAACTGAGATGCAATATCATCCATGAACATCGAAAATAATAATGGACCAAGAATTGATGCACTGGAACTCCGGTTGAAATGTTCTTCCACTCTGATGTTCGATAGAACAGCCTGTTTACGATCTGTCAGGTATGAGTGAAACCATTGGACTGTATGTTTGGCGAAATTGAAATTGTGTTCTAATTTAGAGAAAATGATGTTATGATCAACAGACTGAAAAGCTTTACTGAAGTCTAGAAGGGTTAAGATAGTTACTTGTCGATTATAGATGTTTTTTCGGATGTCATCAGTGATTTTGAGAAGTGCTGTCATTGAACTGTGACCTTTCCTAAAGTCTGATTAGTTCTCAATGAAGAGTTTGTTTTGATCTAGGTGCTTTGTGACTTGTTGGTGTACAATAATTTCCAGTATTTTTTAAAGAGATGATAGGATGCTAATGGGCCGATATTCGCCAGGTTCTGATGACATGTTTTTCTCTGGAATTTGGTAGAACGTAAGCTTGTATCCACCTGTTGGAATGGACTGATTTATTAATATTGGCAATGGATTCAAGACGTTTGTCACGATCATTTTGATACATTCTATTGATATGAAATCTGAGCCTACAGAAGAACTTTTTACCCTTTTAATAGCCTAATGTACCTCTATTGGGGAAACACAAGAGAAATAGAAAGTATCATTTTTATTTTTATTTTTATTTTCACCATTGCTAGCAAGTTTTCGAATAGTTTCCTGTTTCAGCGTCTTATCAATACAACTAGGGGGGTGGGAAAAGAACTAGTTCAAAATATTGCAATCCTCGGAAATATATTCAGTCTCATTCTTTATATTGTCTGGGAGGCATTTACAACAGCAATTTCGATGTAACAGTTTGTAATAATAATAATGTACTTCACTATGTAACACGTAATTTGTCCTTGAATTCCAATGGTAATTTCCTAATGAGAAATGTCGAGTAGAGTACGGAAGTAACAGTTTTTTATGCGAGACTTTGGTTTTGTGTCCGTAATCTCGGGAAAACGGTACATATCAACATACAATGGACACTTTGGCATAAGTGATTTTCGACATTCACCGGAGTCCTTGGGATAAATATCCTGGGGAAAGCTGAACACACTGCAGAGACTGTTTGATGTTTACATGCATGTGCGTCGTATCAGAGAGTGAATTAACTGCAAAAATCAAATGTTTAACATGTAAGTACGCACTTGAATTGTACCTACATTTCCTGTAAGGCGATACATACATCTGTATTGTATTACGTTAACGGGGTATCGTAAGGATATGAATATATTATGAATTTAGTTAAAATGGTGTAACAATTGTTGACGGTTCATACGTCACAAGACGAAACTGTGGTTGTTTTCAAATTCCACCACGTCAGTGTTGCCAGCTATAGTGTTAGTTTCCTTTAAGCAAATAAATATTACAATTGACACACAACCGCAATTCAAGTGGATGCATTTTTGAAAATACCAGGATATATGTCAGGTACAAGTCTGTTTTAGTTTAGATGGAAAATCTTAATGTCGGTATTAATCTTATATGATGTATTGAAACATGTCATAAATTTAGTTTTGCAAGCATTACAGCGAGTTATAATGTGTTCTTATGTAGTTTAAAAATGTCATCAAGAGCTTGCATGTACCATGCAGGGCCAGTTCTGCTACATTTGTGGAAAGTATATCTCAAGAAGAAATAAACAAGTACACATTACAACAGAATCCAAGGTTATATGAGGCATACGAGGCATGTTTTGGAATGGCTGTTGTGGATTTTGACAAGAAATGGGCACCACGTGTATCCTGCAAGCTGTGCAAGAGAACTCTAAACATTTTACATTACTTCAGCTGTCAGATGTTAGTCTTAAATCTATAATCTTATAAATGCTCCGTTACTAAAACCCTATGACCCAACCCGCCCTCTTCATTTGTTCACTGATGCGTCAACAAAAGAAATTTCGGGAATATTAATGTCGAAAGAGAATGAACAATCAGATGAAATGTATCCCATCAGTTATTATTCCAGTTTGTTTACTCCAACGGAACAAAGATATGCAGTAGTGGAACAAGAATTACTTGATATTATTTCTTGTCTTAATTCTTTTTCTTTTTACTTGATAGGGAAAAAGTTTACATTACATACAGACAACAAAGCATTAGTGTACTTAAAAACGTCAAACAATCTTCCTTCTAAACTCGTAAGATGGGGAATGTTACTTTCGGAATATGATTATGATGTAGTACACGTTGCATCGAAGTTCAACCCTGCTGACTATCTTTCAAGGGAAACGAAAACATCTATACAAAAAGGAGATTTTGAAATAAAACAACTTGAATGTAATGTAGTAATTGCGGAACAGTTTGATCTTCCCACATTACAGAGAGAGGACAAGTTTTTCGGTCCTATCTATAAGTATTTGGAGACAGGGGAACAAACTGATGTTAATATTGAACGTACATCTAGCTATTAGGAACTAAAGGACTCTAAGCAATATAAATTACATAAATTTGTCAATCAGACGAAGAAATTAATCTGTATTCCATATGCAATACGTGACGAAATATTTCATCAACTCCATGGGTCTCCATTAACTGGTCATTTTTCGTATGCAAAAACGTATGCCATGGCAGTCAAGAAAATCTATCTCCCGAATTTGAAACGATGGATAAGAGAAAAGGCCAATCTTTGTATCAACTGCTTGGTGAATAAACGTGATAACAAGATAAAGGGCATCATCCCTAAAACGTATCCCGAATACCAACCTTTCGAAGCATTAGTTTTAGACCAAATCGGTCCATTGCCAAAAACGGAAAAAGGAGGATACAAATACATATTACTAGTTTGTGACATGGCAACTCGTTAGGTAATAGTAGAACCTCTAAAAGATCTTACTACTGAAAAGTATAGTCGATGTACTCATGGATAGAGTCATACTAAAATATGGATGCCCAAAAGAATTACTTCTAGACCGACTCTCTTCACATCGATCTAAAATCTTTAAATATTTAGCCATGCGATTAGGCATACAATTAAAATTTTCAAATACGATGGCACATTATAGTATTGGCTTGGCAGAGAAAGCTTGTGACCGTATACAACAAGCACTTAAACCATATGTCAACAAACAAACAACGGACTGGAATATTTATCTCCAGACCACAGCTATGCAACTGAACGCATATGTGCACGATGTATTGAAAACTTCTAGTCATTATTTGGTGTATGGTTATGATCCTCGTTTAGGTTTAGACGTACTTTTAGACTTACCATATGAACAACAATCGAATTATGATAGAATTGAAACTGTATGGAAGTGTCGAGAAGTGGCTTACAAAAACCTCATCAAAAGGTTTGAAATACGTAAACAAGCTTTTGAAAAGAAAGGTGACATAGCCGGATTTGAGAATGGAAGTCGCGTGTTTATTTTAAATACAATCCCATTGCGTAATGTACCAAAAACGTTCGCTGCACGCTACGATGTCGCTCGAAAAATTGTTCGTAAAATACACGAAAACTCATATCTTGTTGAATACCTAGATCATGAAAATAGATTAAATATTGACACATTTGACATAAGACGTCTGAGACCAGTCCCAGATAACATGTAAACAACTCGAGATAGTCAAACAATAAATTAAAATAAATTGTAATCGTAAAATTCTACAAATAAATTATAATTTCACACAAAATATAATTTCCGGTTGAAAATTTGGAAATAAGGTATAAAACTCGGTATTATTATGTAATACTCAACTACTTGACGAAAAAGACGACCCATGTCCTATTTGGAGACGGGAATTGACATATTCTGCTTGGATTGATGTATTGTGTGGCAGGAAAAGATTTTCTGCAAAATTGGTATTATCTTAGTAACTGCAGTACGAGATAAAATTCTAAGTTGCATGCTGATTTTAATTTTCTTTTCAAATGAACAAAAGTGTTAGTGAAGACCGACCGTAAAAGATAAATTGGATACGAAGCGTGAAACTAGAGTATATTTTTATGATTTAATACAAACAAAATAATAGTAATAATAGTATTTTTAGAATAATGAATAACGTAAAACCAAATACACAGTTTGAGAAGTATAAATAATGAATACAGTTTCATAACGCAATAGGTTGATGTAAATTATTGAATTATTAAATCAAATATATTCACACTCAAGTAGGAATATGTACAACATAAGCAAAATAAAGTAATACATTAATTTAATTCAATTAAAAGCGATTTTAGTTGGCTTACTTTAAATAAAATCAACCCATAAGGACTCGCCAACATAACGATGAATTGTTGTATTAAGACAAAAAGGTAAATAAAAGTCTCGTTAAAATATCACTTATAATTCTCAATCACAATGTCGGAACTTGAACCTTAATATAGTTGAAAGTTGCGTACGAATTAGGTACAAAGACTTAAAATTTTAAACTTAGTTATGACCAACATTAATAAAAATAAATAAATAAAAAGTACCGGTAAATCGGAATATGCAATTTAGAAGCTCTACAAAGAGAGATTGTTTCCTGTAAATAAGAATAATGTCAAATCCATAGCTAATTTTGTGGAATTGCGAACACAAAATGAAATAAAGAAACATTGATGGCCGATGTTTATTTATGCTAGGGAAAAACGTTAAAACATTATTTCAGTAAAGCAATTACTTGAGTGAGCAATAATAATAATAATAATAATAATAATAATAATAAAGAAATTGAATAAGAAGAAAAAAATGGAATAGTGTTTAAGAATTTTCTAATAGAAAATTCAAAGAAAAAAAAACGGATGTTTGAATGGCAAAAGAATGAGAAAGAGGGAATAGCCCGGGAAATGAAGGGACAAAAAAGTCGAATGACGGAAAAAATTAGTGACAAGCTGAATTTCCGCTAGTTGTTAGAACACAACTAGAGGAGTATTTTCTCAGAAGTCTCCTAAAAGCCCCCCGGTGTTTCCCCCCAGCCCCTACTCCCCCAGCCCCCTGCCCCCACAATTTTCCGGCGAAATTATAGACATACACATAAATAATCATAGCTACTACTCTAATTTTCACAAACAAACGATTCATATCTCATTTTGTTTGTAATAAAACAAGCTTTCCAATGACCCCACTGGGGCAGAGCTGTTACCTAAAATAGGGAGAAGAGAAAAGAATTTTCGGGAATTTTCCGGGATTTTTTCTTTAGAAAGTCCCTTTTTCTCCAAATTTCTGGGCTCCAGGCGGCCATACTACTGCGCTGATGGTGATAACTAATATCTCAAGAACTGAGTTGCCCTATAGGTAATAAATTCCCGAAGTGTCATTTACAATACAACAGATTCATCAATACGAGAAAATCTATTAACATCCTATATATATGTACAATGATTTTGGACCAAGGTACGAGACAATGTCGAGACTTTCAAAAAGGTAACCATAGCTACTACCCTAATTGTCACAAACAAACGATTCATATCTCGTTTTGTTTGTAATAAAACAGGCTTTCTAATGATTTTACTCACGTGGGGCTGTGACGTAAGATAGGGAGAGGAGAAGGGAATAAGAAATTTACCATCGAGTATATATGTTGCATCTGTTAAATTCATACTTTGCTCGAGACCACTTTTAAATATTTTCAAGATTTTGTGGCTGTTTGAAGTGATACGTCATCGAAAAGGAAAGGCGGCCTAGATGCTAGCTCATATGTTAGATATTCTTTTAATTTACTGGGACTATCACATACACATAGTATGCGGTTGAAAAGTTGCTGTGTATTGACTGTTACTTCCTTTGAACGAACTTTCACCTTTTTCTGTACCACGTCTTTCACCTTATATATAACTCACCAAATGTTGTTCCTTTTATTTTTTCCATTGCTGCGATTCCAATTTCGTACGCTTTGTCACACTTAACAGAATTGTCTGATACATAGCCAGATGCTAAAGAAACAAGTTCTCCTGACACCTTAATGAACGGGTGTGCTCTTGAAACCATGCAGTAAACTTTTCTAAATCAGACTGATCTATCTTCCTTCTCGATTCTCTAATTTCAACATGTTGCTCATTAAATGTTATTCTTGTTCCTAAAAATTCTTCAATAGCTTCATGTACTTTTAAAACATAAGGAGTTCCATGGACCCACTTCGATACGGTTCTTTCTGTTAGGCCTCTTCCATGAGTCAAACCTCCTACAGCTTTCATAGGGTTCATCAATCGTTGCTAAATACACTTATCTGTCCAGTTGCCAGACAAAAATTTTCCACTTCGCCTAATTCTCTTTTTGTAAACAACTCTAGTTCTTTGTCTGTCAGTTTAGAGCCGATGTTCTTCATTTCTTGGACATATAAATGAGCAGACTTTGCATATGGCATGACCAGCAGCATGGAAGAATGGAAGCATTTTTACTGTAGTAACCACGTGCATATCCCAATTACCTGTTCTCTCTGCGTATATGAACTGGAGGACTATCTATACATTTTAGAAGACTTTCCCAATTATGCTGTTCTACTTGTAGCTTGTAAGGTTTTTAATGAAGTATCAATTCTATAACAAGCTTCAACAAATTGGGGGGCCTTTAATGCATCCTTCTCGATCCGTCTCTAGATTTAATAATCTTTGATGGAATCCCTCCAAAGCTGTAAAACTGTCTTTGATTTCTGGACATTCCTCTTTAACCATATTTACAATTGCAGATGCTGTCAGTGTGTATGCTCATATGCATCTTAGATATGAATGTCCATTTAACATATTCTGCACTGTATTATTACCGCACACAGTAGCCCATAAAAACTCGAGTTTACTCTCATCCATTATATGCCCCACAGAGCCCATAAATGGCATCAGTAGGTGGAAACTACAAAGCCTTAATACTATTTTTGAAATTTCGCTATCATGTCCAGCAGAGGTCACAATTTCTGAAGCCTTTAGGAACAAAGGTTGGTCAAATGTAACGATCCAAGACTGATTTTGTTTTCTACTCTGTTCGGCTGCAAAACAAAATGCTGTGTAAATTGTAGATGTGTCTTTGGCATCCATGTTAATGAAAGGAACAGTCATAACATAGGTTGAATCACATTTCTCTTTTCCGCTGCAAATAATGTTCCAGCCATAACACCATTCCAGCCTGGTTGGATGTTTATTCGTGATAGCCAAATTGTGTTTAAGGGAAATACAGTTGTTATTGTGAAGCCTGAAATATCTATCCGTGTTTTTAATTCATTATAGTCAGTTACAGTAATACTACTCAGGCTACTACGAATATTTTTCTTTGGGTAAGAGCGTAACCTAATGCGTTCTGGATTAAATGTTCCAGACAACGTCCTTTTAACTGCTAGTTGAGTTTCAATGCTTGTGTCTGGCGTAATACACTGGATATCTCCCATAGCGTGAAAGGTGCTCAAGCCATCCAATGTGCAAACATTAATATAAGCGTTGTCAAGAACGTGTTGTATGAAAACATCTTCATTAACTCTTGGTAATCCTGCATTTATTAAGGAGTTCATGTAGACAGAAGCTTCATAATATGATACAGACATCCATGGAGGATAGCATATTGAGAAGATGCTTAGACCCAAACAAACGATGTAGCGTTAAAGCTAAGACAGCATGAAGTGGTGACAAAAATCATCTGGGTCTTATAGCATATATTATAGCGTGATTTATGGCTACACATTTTCTGTTCGCCTTTTCTGTCTCTAATGCGTTTTTCTTCTCCGTGACTCGCCGTGAAAAAGCTGCTAATGTATTTGGTATTAACTCTTCTCGTCCTGATTTCATATCATTTGTATCTGGATATTTATTATGATCATACACAAGTTTCTGGATATCTTCTTTAATGGTGTCTGCAGCAGTTAGTACGATCCTTAGTCTTTCTGCCTCTGGGTTGATTTCTCTGTCTTTGCACCAATTATCGATAATTTTGTGGGCGTTATCACATAAACAAGAATATTTTTCCTACCAGAAACATTTGAAACAATCATCCTGTCTTTGAAATGATCTAAGAGAAGATTCTTCAGGTGTTTGTCCTATACGTTTCTTTCTTTCCTAAAATATCTGCCATAACATCTTGCAGCTCCTTAATTGTAAACTGACATTCATCGCTTTCTTCAATGTAATTACACAACATTAAAAAATACTCTTTATCTGTCATTGGTCGCCCCACAGGATCTTCAGTTGACTTACTCTTAGAAAAACTGGCATGACATTTATGTGGTATCGTGCTTCAGGAGCAACAGTGTAACTCACACTCAAAAGTCGGGCTCTTACTCTCTCTCCCCATTCGTCAATTCGCACATTTTTTTAAAAGATTGACTTTATTTCTAATGTTGCGACCACGCAAATTTCTTTCCTACAGTCTAATGCTGTCTTAAAATCCATAATAGCCATCTTCTCACAAATTGTTTTATAATCAAACTTCTCCTCAAATTTCCGCAGATAAGGTGAGGCTGTAGAAGAAAGAGATACATCAGGTCCTTGTAATAATGTAGTTGCTGCTTTTACACTGGTCGGTCTCGTTAATAATTCTATCTGCATTTTTTTCGCACTCTAACACTAGTTTTACATTGCAATTTCTCATGCAGTCCATCCTATCGTGTTACGCGAACCTCAATAATTGTCCTCAATCCTTTTGTATCAACAATAGTGTGTCCTTCCAGACCTTTAGTGCATAGCGCACAAAGTACATCAAAATCTTTTGTGAATATACAATATGCTGTTAAACTATCATTATATTATTAAATCTATTCTATTACATAGAATGAGGTTCAATCGTTAGTTTCTGACAATTAGGTTTGTAGCTAAGGGTACCTTCTTGAACGTCTCGACATTGCCTCATAGCATGGGCCAAAAGCATTGTACATAGCAGATGTTAATATATTTTTTTCCTGTTGATCTATCTATTGTATTGCAATAGTACTTCGAAAATTTATTACGTATAGGACAATTTAGTTTTTAATATATTCGTTTTCACCATCAGTGCAGTAGTATGGTCGTCTGCAGCCCAGAAATTCTAAGAAAAGGTATTTTCTAAAGGAAAATTCCCGGGAAATTCCCTTGTCTTCTCCCTATCTTACGTCATAGCCCCACGTGAGTAGAATTATTGGAAAGCATGTTTTATTACAAACAAAACGAGATATGAGTCGTTCGTTTGTGACAATTACGGGAGTAGCATTGTACATATATATATGGCAACGCCCTAGCCGAGCTGGTCTACCGGTTTCCGTAAGATCACCGAAGTCAAGCAGCTCTGGGTCTGGTCAGTGCTTGGACGGGTGACCGTTGCAGTACTCCAGATGGTGTTGCCTGTGCGGCATCCACCCAGCGTCGTGAGGCCAATTGGGGAGCTACTTGAATAAAGAGGTAGCGATCACAGTGAGAGCTTCGACTCTCCTCTCCCAACCCGTCTGGTCAGCGTGGGAGCAGTAGACCAACTCCTCCCTTCGGGGAGAGGCCTCATCCACTAGTGGATTGAATATGGCTGTGATTTATTTATGTTAACAGATTTTTTCCTCTTGATGAATCTGCTGTATTGTAATGATACTTCGGAAGTAATTATGTATAGAGCAGTGTATCTTTAAGATTTTCGTTTTCACCACCAGCGCAGAAAATTCCCAGAAATTGCCTTCTCTTCTCCCTATCTTACGTCACAGCCCCACCTAACTGCAATAATCGTAAAGCCTATTCCATTACAAAGAAAACGAGATATGAACCCTTAGTTTCTGACAATTAGGGCAGTAGCTATCGGTTCTTTTGTGTATGTCTATATTATCTTCCAAAAATTGCGGGGGCCCAACGTTTTAGGGGGCTGGGGGGAAAAGCACCGGGGGGGGATTTTAGGGGACTTTTGGGAAAATACATCTCTAGTTGTGTTCTAACAACTGGCGGAAGTTCAGCTTGTCACTAATTTTTCCCGACATTTTCCTTTTATTGACTGGACTAGAAGGTTCAGGAAAAACATATCAGAGTTGGTTCAAAATTCAATCAAAATTCGGAAAACGAAAAACAAAGCATCAATTCGAAAAACGAGAAGGAAATCAATCAATCTTACGGATTCAGATACCCGAAGCGCAGCGACAGATGTGTCTGTGTATATGATGCTCGTGACTGGGCGATTCCAAAGGAAGGCACTGAGGGGGCAGCCTTTACACACATCACGCATTGTCCGCGAGAGTTGGAATTTAGGTCATTGGCATAGTTGCTAACTCAACATTTCCTTACTAAATCTAGACAAAATTTTAAGATACATTTTACTAGCAACAATCCTATAGAAAATCGTAATTAATTACTATCTTACGCCAATAATATATCGTACCAAGTATTTAATATTAGTATACACATTAAATAAAAAAAACTTAAAGAATTAGCAAACAAATGTATAGCAAAACATTAATGCCATATTTATTACGTTCTTTGTTCGTAATAAAGCAATAGAATATTTACTACGAATCTATTTCGGAAAAGTGTGACTTCGCAAGCACAAATATAATTTGTTTCTATATACTATTATGATCCAAAATTATCGACTTATAATACAACATATTTATATATTTTCATGGGGGATGCACTATTAAACACTAAAATATAACATGTTAATCCATGTTGGAATGTTTATTTAAGTATAATGAAGTTTCTAAAAAAAAAATACTGTGGGGGGGGGGGGTGTTCTAGAATCCCTGTTTTTCACTTAACATATTTAAGAACATTACTTCGTATTCAACCTATTTCAAATATGTGTGCGCTTTTCAATAGTTCTGCTTACAATTAATGACACTCAGATTAGTGAACATTGTTCATAGAAGTGACATCTTTATCAAGATACATAGTATTTACAAACATTCCAGTGTTCATATATTCGTTTTTGATATATTACAGCAGCATTTTAATCTAAAAAATCATAAAATCTACATTAGATACTTCTGCACATTGATATTTATTAACTACATTTACTTCTAAGATGTCAATCACATTGTGTTCAATCTTATGCACTTATCGTATCATGACTTTTCTACAATCTAGAGTTTGCAGCATTGCTATGTTGGTTGTGTTTGTTTTTTTTTTTGTTTTTTTATGATGCTAGCTTGACAGAAATCTTTTCTTTAGCGCTTTAAGTGTTGTCAGTCCACTGACTTTTATCATGGCGGTTATTGGTGGGATTTTGTAAGAAAATAGGTAAACGCTAATTTTAAAATGTTTGAAAAGAACTACTCACAGAAGTAGTGTGTGTTTACATATATTCATAAAAAATATGTTAGTATATCTTGTGTATGATGCAAATTTGTGAGGATAATTAAAGCAAATTGCGTTTATAACTTTTGATACTTGTTCCATTTGGCTACATCTAGTGGGATTTCTAGTTGTTTTCCGGGTATTGTTTTTCTACTTATTCGTTTCTCAATCAGACTATCTTGAATGAGTGGGTTGGGAGAGAACTGAAAGTGTTTGTTGTTTTGCTGAGTCGTAGATTGTGCGTTATGTGACTCTCTAGCCTCTTTATTTCGTATTGCGTATTTTCCTGTTAGTGTAGAGTTATATATGAGTGAGAAAAAATAAATGGAGGTTTTTCAGTATCCCCGATGAGAGGCTAGAGCAAAGTCCACGAAGCTATCAAGGCGTCCTTTCAGTTGGGTGGGAACAGCGTGTGTCAGTTCCAGTGGAAGATGTGTGTCGTGTGTTTAGTAATGTTCTAAGTTGCATCAACAAAATAGAAAATTAATATTAAAACTCAAGGACAAGAAAAGACATGTGTTACATAGTGCTTTCAGCGACATATATTGTCTTAAAATAACGAAAATTACAAGTACAATGTACAAGGAGACAGCGATAGCGCTGTAAGTTTTGAGGATTCATTTTTTATTCAAATTATTGTATTATTGTGTTTGTGCCCCTATACCGTGATACCCTATTGCCGATCGAAAACATCGCTTCAGAGAAACGGTAACTTCTCCAAGCAAATTTGTAGTATTTCCTGAATTTATGAAGCTTCGGTTGCTTTTAGAATAGGATCAATGACTTTATGACACAAACAAGTGGCGCTTCCTTTCCTCTGTAGATAAATCTTTTAGCTTGGCGGTCTCACGTGCATTTATGTTTATGGCCTACCGCAGGGTTTGCTCTGAATAAGAAGTTGTTTTGTTTTTGACATCTGCAGATTTGAGGCGTTTCTCTAAATGTCGTAAAATAAGTTTGAACACCTGAGACATATCTAGTGACCTGAGTAATAACTTCAACATAAAAGAAAAAATCTGTACCCGTTGACAAAGTGTATGAAATAAGTATTACTATAAGCATCATTTGAGTTTGACCTGAAGCGATAGAAAGTAGCTAGTACGTGGTTTCGGTTTATATTACGCGTGAAAATTCAACACTTTGCTCGAAAATATATTCGAAAAGAAGTTGGGTGTGAGCCCACTTTTCTGATAAGGAAAGAGCGGATAATAAGGCGATGTGCAATATTTGTCGGCAATACATTTCTTATAAGAGCGGAAAGAGAATCAAGAGGAGGCCATGATGATTTTGCTGTTCCAAGTACGTCTAGAGGAACTAGTGGTAACATGCAAGTTTGTTCAAGTGTAAATGTTAGTGCTAATGTCAATGCTAGTGTTAGTAGTGCGTCCGGTGTTGCTAGTGGTGTGTCCGGTGTTCCTAGTAGTGTATCCGGTGTTGCTAGTAGCGCGTCCGGTATTTGTGCGCAAACAAACATACATTGCGTCTTTCTTACGAAAAACTTCCTTTAAATCAACAGAATGCAATAGACAAAGTTCCGTTGAAGTTATTTTACAAAGACTTCCAACATTTTTCGATTTTGGAAGATGAAGGATTTCGGGAATTAGTTGCGACACTCAATCCGAATTATAAACTTCCATCTCAAAAGATTGTACGGAATAATCTGTTGAATGCTCTGTACGAGGAAACTGTTGTCGGGGTGAAAGAGAAACTAAAATCTGCTGAGACTGTATGTCTAACAACAGATTGTTGGACATATCTCAATAGCGAAAGCTACATTGCAGTCACTGCATACTTTATTGACCACGAATTTGTGTTGTAAACTACCCTATTAGAATGCATTGACTTTGTGGAACGCCATACGAGTGATAATCTTGCAACCGAATTGAGTCGTATTGTGATAGAGTGCGATTTGGACGGCAAAATAGCGTTGACGATGACAGACAATGCGGCAAATATTGTGAAAGCCATTTCTAAAAATGGATGGAAGCATTATCCTTGTTTAGCGCATACGTTGAACCTGATTGTTCAGGATGTGCTAAAGTCCTTTGCCGTTCTCCACGAGAAACTGAAACAGATTGTAGAATACTTTAAGAGAAGTACCGTAGGGGCAAACAAGTTAAGGGAAATGCAGGCTACACTTGGTTTGGGAGTTGAGAAGCTTTCTCAAGATGTTCCTACGCGGTGGAATTCTACTTTGTACATGTTGTTAAAACTTGTAGAAATGAAAGAAGCCATTATAATGGCCATCACGATACTAAATGCTGATGTTTCCTTACCATCTGCGGAAGAATGGGACATTCTTAAGGAACTTTGTGATGTTCTTGCACCTTCCGAATCCGCTACGACAGAACTCAGTGCGCAGAAGTATGTCAGTGGTTCGAAGGTAATATTAATTGCAAATGGCCTAAAAGATATTTGCAACAC
>JAGDQP010033695.1:0-20531 GCA_022664845.1 Lepisma saccharinum | reverse complement strand
CAGCATTTTTTTACATAATTCGTACACTTTTAAAACAGATTCCCGCTTTTGAAAGTGCCCTGAAAGTGTAAGAAAGTGTGTTTTTTTTACAGTGTACGCTTTGTTTAGGTCGTTTTTGAATGGCCTTCAAGGCATCTCAGGCTCAAGACAGAGTAGGGTAGGAGAGGAGATATTGAAAGGTCAGGGTGTAGTTCATACGTGCCATCAAAGTATTCTCCTGATGTGTCTGAGGAGAAACCATGGACAACATGTTAGGATGGGCGGCTCCTGGAGTCGTTCCCAGCAAAAGTGTTCGATTTGCTGAGTGAGGATGCCGGGATTTCCCTTCATATCTGGCTGTTGATTCTGAATACCATCCCAATCAGGGATAAAATCTTTGTATTCCTACCCAAACAGGTAGAATATTAAAGCTTAGTAGTAGCCACTAGTTTTAGAACACCCTTCCCCTTCGTAATTTATAATAAATCAAACATTGTCCAGAACCTTCCGATTGCTAAGCGAGATCCCAATTGAGCTACGGACGCTCGGTTTAGGTTGTTTTGAATATTGTACGTTGCAGCACTATCGTCCCTTGACACAACCAGCGACTGCCACTCACTCTTGAGTCTTGACTACATCAACGCTACCACGTAAACAGGAATACTGTCGTTTGAAAAGGGTATCAACTAGTCAGTCTCATATCCCCGGATTGAACAAAAATGTCCCCAGAGGTATAAATATCCCCCGTAAAAAAGGCTATTGGCAAAGGAGTTGTGGATCTCATAAATGGCAATATTGATGGATTCCCGCCACAGAAACAAGACCAGGTAAATTCTAGTCAAGATTCAGTCAATTGGATGTAGATTCGATCATTTGGCCGCGAAGTCACAGAGTAAATCCGGTCAAATATGTCAAAACTGGGTCACTGAATCAGTCGGATCAAGACCGAGACATTCGGATCAAGTTTCGAAAAGAGTCACCTAGTCACTAAATTTTAATTTTAATTTTATTTATGGCGCTTAGGCATCTAAGACTCAGGCCGTGGTCACTAAAAGTGACCCGATTTCAGCTCAGTAATGGCATGTGAGACATAGTCTCATACCCCTACAAAGGGATCAATGTAAGCCTACGATGCGAAATATTCCAAATATTTATTATCCCAGGTGCATTATTCAAGTTCGAAACATTGTTTTCTTCCTTTCAGATATGATGCTGATCATTACTAGGGGTACCAAATACTCAATGAAAACGACTTTAGTGCTCGTTGAAAAATGTGCTTTCTACCAGGCTCACAACACTGTCAAATCAATGATGACTGATCTGCACATAGGCGCCAACTTTTCAAGATTTCAATGGGTGCTTATATTTAAACAAAGATCGTTGACAAAATTTTAATACAAATATTGTTTAATACAAAACAAAAATTTTACATTTACAGACTATATATAATGCAACATACAATTTCACAAATATACAGAAAACAATATTTTTATGTTTAAAGTTACACAAACTATTAAACACAACGTAGCAAATGCACAGCAAAGAAAGATTTAACCTTCGAAGTTTAAAAAGCACTTAACAAAACTACATAGTTTAATTGAAAATGATTTGGCAAAATGCTGAACAACACTATTTTCGTAATATTAAACACATCCTGGGGTTGTGGTTACTTGACCTCCAAGCACTAAATCAATGCATATAACTTGCAGAAGGGAAAACTAAATTTTCCTGCTTCAACTACTACTGCAGCATTGAAAGTAGACGAAACATGAAATTCCTGATTTCATTTTTAGGATATATAACGTTTAGAAACCGACTGTATGATTATCGTAATTGTACTTATTAACATAATTTTCAAGTTACGTGTTACAACCTACAGGAAATTGAGATTTTGAATTTTTATCTCATGGCAAATGTATTTTTCCGCAAAGTGGTTCTACTGATGAATTCAATGGTAACACAGTGAATATATCGTCTATATTGTCCACGTCATTCTTATTTACGTGCAAAATTACTAAACTGTTTAATCGTCGTTGGCCCATTGTTGATCTGAGGAAGTTCTTGAGTCGATGAAGCGCTGAAAATAATCTCTCAGCTGTACTTGTGGAAACTGTTACTGTCAATATACATCCTATATATTTTACATATTCAGAAAGCATATCACAAAGGAAATTATTGTCATCCGATTTAAGGAATCTCACAACGTCACTTACATTCTGCAATAATATATTTTTTTTATATTTAGCCACATCTAAACACATATCACGATGTAAAACCAATTTATCGTTCTCGAAATCGGATCCATAAAATAAAATTACATAATTTCTTTCGCGTTTAACAGCGATTGTTTCCATATTTGCCAAATGGTCCATCACATTATCTTGGAATCTGGTTCGCAGTGAATTTGGAGTTAAGTTCACAAGTTCAAAACACAGCTTTCTGTAAAGATGTTCTGAAGATCGAAAAAAAAATAGAACATTATAAAGCCATCACCAGTACGACAAGGAACTTTTCATTTTCGTGGTAAAACGGGTTCATCCAAATCCATTTCATTGGCCCGCATCTTAATATCCACCCATAACTTACCAAATCCATCTTCTCTTCATGTGGTCAAAGAATCCAATAAACTTGCTGTATTTGATTTAGCCTTATGAAAATGGAGGAACTTCTTCTGCAACTGGCAATTTAACACTTCGATTCTTTTGAACACAACAATTAACATTTTCAATAGAAAGAGGAACTCAAATTCTTTCATTTTATTGGAAAAACCACTTGCTTTGGCACCCGTTCATTTTTTTCCTTTGGACAAACTTTGGAAGAACTGTAGCAAGAACTCGTAGTTACTTTCAATACTTATTAACGAAATGATCTTCTTGTACGAGCGCGAAGGAAAAAATGGACGAAGTGAGTAGAAGTTATCTACCTCTTGTAAAGACTCAAATAGTCATAGCCTCTTTGAGGAACTCTTTACAAAAGACATGAGATCACGGATAAGAGCAATAAAGTTCCTAATTAGGATGAGAGTTGCTAATTTTGTCAATGTTCTGTAGTTCATCTTGTACCACTAAGTTCAATGTAGGAGCTACACAGTGCAGGAATATAGCTCTTGGTTCCACCTCAACAATCTTACTTTGCAAGCCATTTAAATGTCCACTTAAGTTCGGAGCACCATCGTAGCACTGTCCTCGACATTTTGTTATATCTAGATTAAATCTAGCAAGTACATATTTAATAACTGAAAATAACTTTTCACTTATTGTATCATTAGATTGGTACAGTTCAAAGAAAAGTTCTTTCACGTTCAAATTACTGTCTACGACGCGAAAGCATATTTTTGAAACTTGTTCAACAGTCGAAACGTCACATGTTTCTTCAATGATCAGTGAATAAACATTACATTCCCTAATTTTATCCAAGAGATTGTTTTGAACCTCTTGCGACATAATAATTATAATTTCTTTTAGAATGTCGTGAGATATCTACTCATATTTAGATCGGAGGAGCCAAGAGTTTAATTCAGGAGCATCTTCAGCTTGAAGATTAAGTAACTTCATAAGATTCGAACTGCAATCATCTTGTCCGCGAACAGCTATCCTTGCTGGGCAAGATATTTAAGGGGTGTTATGATTTTCATAAGGGCTAATCTTGAAATCTTTATTTCACTTAATTTAGCAACAGACAGCGACGCCGATACATTTACACCTTTCTTTATTGATTTACACATCATAATTGCTACTCTATGAAACGAACTTTTTCGTGAATTTTAAACCTTTCTATTGCTTTCTGCCAAGCTAAAGAGCCTTCTTCGACAAATGCATTTCCTGCTTTCTTATCGGATATAGTATATGCTCATAGATTAGTGCCATGTTTCGTCGCAATTTTACAAACAGAACAAGTTACTTTATCAACAACATATCATAATCAAGACATGGATAGCGCTGTTTCTATGACTGATGTAAGGAGCTACCTTTCTTCTTGATCTCTCCTTCCAGTTTTGCGCTGTTGTTGATCAACGAATTACTTAGGATTCCCTACCATGGGTTGACCCATTCCGGGACAAATATTTGTCGATAGACCTGTGCATAATCATTTATCTGGGGATGACTTAAGAAGTGAGGAACATACTTATTACCAGAGAGCTAGAATTAGTAACATTACATTATTAGTTATATTGCTATTGATATATGTTTGTATTTTATAACTTCCACGTTTATGTTTTCCATTTTTATATAACTGCATAGACAAATACTTTTATGAAAAAGTAAATTTTGGAAAAACATAATCATCATCACAACAACCACAACAGAAAAAAAAATACTTTTCGTTATGGCACTAAAAAAAACAACACAAATATTCAGCATCGTACTTAATAACGCTGGGATAGAAAACAATCGTCCTATAATTATAAGTACTGATCTATAAATATCAAATCAAGCGAACTATTATTTTTTTTTAAAAAAAAGAATGCTTGGGTTCCTAAGCTCCCGAGCACCCACGTACTCGGCGCCTATTAATCTGCATCCTATTGATGCAAATTTAATTCCATCAACATACTTCCGCTTCCAGGCATTGTTTAGGACTTATCGAGAGATTTTCGTTTTATTGGCCATTGAAAGATGTCTATTGTGCGGTAGAAGAGAGATATTCTTTACCTCGAAAACAGAGCCAATATCAAAACAACTCATATGCAGACTTTTTTTTACCTTCCCAACTTCAAAACTATAACTGTTAAAAATCAATACAAACCCTGCAAAACTTCAGTTACACCCCTACCAATTTTGACTTTATACCCCCCAACTTAAAATCCTGACGGAATCCCTGCTTAGAAATATACTAACATATTTTTTTCAGTACTTTGTGCGTCCATATGCGCCAACCCTTTCTCATTTTCAGAATCTGTCTCATGCGTATCAGCATCCTTACCCTTTCTACTTTTTTTCCATGTTGTTTGTCTCACCACTGACATTAAGATTGATAGCTTATTGATTGGAGAGGATTGGACCATTATTGCCCTCAGCCCAGATGTCTAACAACGTCAGGACAAGAAACAAAGTGTCTGAACTTCGCACTAAATGAACAATTCTGCTTCAACCCTCTTGTATTAGACCTTATGTTATTACCCAGATGATGGAAGAACCTCAGTTTAGCTAACGGAGAGAGTTGGACCCCTGTTACACGGATCATTTCAATTGCCACTCTGCGTTGAAAGAATATTTATTTTTTCACTGGATCTTTTAAAAATCTTGATAGGTATTATTGGAAATTTGGAGAGAAATGAAAAAAGAAACTAGGGTTCGAAATGAGAGTTGAATCTTCGGCAACCACTGACTGGCAACATTGATAACGCTGGACACGTCACATGCCACGTCACCAACATAAGGTCTTGTGCAAGGATATTCTACGCAGGAAGACTAGTGTTCATAGAGGACTTTTTTTTCGGATATAACAAGAATGGCAGACCAAAATCGATCTACTTTAGACCCTGAAGACAAGGTAACTTCTTTCTATAATGCACTTACTAAATATCTTTTCGTAGAGATGGCTAGGTTTCACGTTTGTGCAACTTTTTTATATTGAAATTAAAAGTAAACCTATCAGTGTTTTGATGTTGTGAATTCTTCCGATCTAAGTGTTGAAATTATTTCGATGACTTCGATTTACTTTAATATTATTCTTTCTTTTATTTATCCCCTTGTTTTTTCAAATAAGACATTTTGAGGAACCATTTCTGCGTCCTGTTATAAACTTTTTAAAGTCATGTAAATTGAAGGGCGTAGACCATTGCCGCCATATTGAAATTTTAATTGCTTTGTCTAATATGGGATTTTTTGGTTCTTTTATGCTAATATAAACTGGAATCTTATGAACATTAACGTATATTCTGCAGTGAAATCTTAAAACGTATAATTTCGTAATGGAAAAACAGTGATATTTTATAAAGTACAACTCGTGAAAATCAACATGCAGAGGAATTAGGTAATAGGTCTAACAGAACGGAATATACAGACATATAACAAACAAAATTTCTCATAATCAACAGAAGTAAGCTTTCAGGATCGCGTCCACTGGCATTCACTCTAGAGAATCAAAGGAAAAACTAAAAATTCGCTGTGAAATTTAACCGAAAAAAATATAGTGGAAAAATGTTTACCCTAATCTGAAATATAACCCAAAATAATTCCAAGTGTACAAGGGAAGATCGTAAAAGAAATTCACTACAATACAACAGCAAAGGTATTTTAAATTCACAGGGAATGACAAAAATTAGTAGTTAATCAGTTTCAAATCTCATAGTGAGTTAAGTTTAATATAAGGCGGTTACATTTAAGTTAATATTTTATATTTAGGTAGTTGTAGGATTGAAACTGTGGGGGGTTGGATACGTCACTGCGAAATATTTTGCCATATCTGATAAGGAAAATATTGTTCAGTGAGTATAGCAATCATCTTTGTAGGAATCTGGGAACATCACACCCCATAGTAGCATACGCCCAAACATGGAGGTTGAAGAAGAGGATTGAAATCCTTTAATATAAAAAGGATTTCAATTGCCTAACTTATAAATAGTCACTAAAATAATGAAAAAAAAATCAGTAACTTTAGATACTTTTTAGTTACACTAGGGTGAAAAAGATAATAATATAGGTCACAGAACCAGCAAATGTACATCTGAGGTTCTTCAAGTCGAAAGTTAGAGCAAATTATTCCTCTAATGTCAAAAGAAATGAGTTCAAAATCAGAGATACTAGGTTTACAACTCAAGAAATAGCTATTTCCTAGGAGTGTATGCTGCGGAGGCTCGAACCTCCTTCTTTGCAATTCTGAATATGTATAATTATAATTTAGATAATAAGTTCGATACTTTAGTTCGATATATCGTTAATTTCGATATTGAAAAATATCGAACTTCGACATTCAATTTAAAAAAGAACACAGCTACCAGAACTAACCTAAAACGAAATAGGTAGGTAAGAAAAAAAAAGTCCAATGCTGAATGAAGTACACAATTCCGGAGGATGTTTCGGTTGCTATCCACGAAACAAAGATCCCTTTGCAACACATTTTAGTGCAATGAAGAAAGTATTCATTATAGAGTGGAAACCGCGTAGAGCTTGGTTTCTCAAAGTTGCCCTTTGCGGCAGCTTCTTCGTGTGATGTTACCGCGAAAACAAATATGAACAGAGGTTCCTTAACGTTTGGCCGTTTGATCTCTAGAAGCAAAACAATACAGCAGAAATATTTCAAAACAGCAGAAATTTTTGATAATACTTCATATATATAATGCCTGCAAAGTAATTCGACCGTGTAAGGCCGCGTTTGTCTTCTAGAGGGCGTTATGGTTTGGAACAAGGGGAAGACAGTCCGGGCAGCCGCTGCAATGACTCCCGCAGTTTCGGTTTGAACCGGTATTTAAAACTCAAAATATGTACGTGAGCATACCTGACAGTGCTTACAAGGACTGCAAGGCCACTCTACCGTGCAGCAAACAGTTGGGCGGATATAGGCCAGTATTTGTCTTCACAAATGCAAGTGGGGATTTTGTGCAAAGTGAATATAACAGAAGTGAGATAACCGGCTAACGGCGCCAACAAATGTGGTGCGGGGCCTAACTTCACACAGCCTCCCACCTATACAATTTATGGTTAGGGAGTTGTCAAGGCGGAATACGGAGTGCATTATTTTCATTAGGGAGTGAATGATAATTTGGTGACGGTGCCAGCAAATATGGCGGATGTGTGTAGTACGTCCTCCAAAGAAGTCTCAAAAATTCAATTTCAGATCGGCGTTGTATGCAATCGTTAGGGACTAATAAAGCAGGAAAAGGGAGTATAGTATGTTGCCCGTTAGGGAGTGAACGATAATTTTGTAACTGTACCAGCAAATATGGCGGATGTGTATACGTGGTCCCCTCAACTATTCAATTTCATTTCGACATTGCGTCCAATCGTTAGGGAGTTGTAGGACAAGAATGGGGAGTACATTACGATGTTCGTTAAGGAGTGAAGGATAACTTGGTGACCGCGCCAGCAAATATGGCGGATGTGTGTACGGGGCCCCCTCAACTATTCAATTGCGTATCGACGTTGCCTCGAATCGTTAGGGAGTTGTCCGGGAAGAATAGGGAGTACATTATGCTCGTTAGCGAGTGAACGAAAACTTGATGACGGCGCCAGCAAAAATGGCTTCTGTGTCAACTTAACCCTCCCAACAATTAGATTTCAGATCGACGTTTCCTGAAATTGTTAGGGATTTGTTACGGAGTACAATATTTTAGTTAGGAAGTGAATAAGAGCTTTGAGACGAAATTAACAGAGCGCCCTCAGCCACTGAATTACGGATCTGCGTTTCCCGAAATGATGAGGGATTTGTTATGGAGGAATTGGGAGTACATTATTTTCGTTAGAGAGTGAAAGAAATCTTGATGACGGCACCAGAAAATATGTAAAATGTGTTTAATTAGCCCCCTATAGGGCTCCGACTATTCAGTTACGGGTCGCCGTCGTCTGCAGTCGCTAGGACAGGAGGGATGGGAAGTATATTATTTTCGTTAGGGAGTGAACTTTAACTTGGTGATAGCGCCAGAATATATTGGGAATGCATTCAGTTAGCTCCCCCTAAGCGGCCCTGTCTATTCAATGTTGTTGTCTGAAATCGTTTAGGAATTGTTAGGAATGGATGGAAATTATATTATTTTCGTTAGAGAGTGGAAGATGACTTGGTGATGTCTCTAGTAAATATGGGGAATGTGTGGAGTTACTAGGAACTGACAGGACTATTTACTCTGGAATTGTTATCAAATTGACAGACATTTAACTCAATACCGAAGAAGTAACCTGCAAAATTTGGGCCGAGGATGGGCACTCGGGGGAAAAATATGTAACTTTTCCATGCTTATATGTAAAGTCAATAGGAGCGCGTTTACGAGGGACACTCACCAAGTTGCAGAGCCCGATTTTGATGAAAATTTGTATGTTCATACAGTATCTAGGTAATACTTCACATCCAAAATTATAGCTTCTATCGTCAACAAATAACGACAGGAGGACCCGAGAAAAATGTCTTTTCTTTTACAATCTAAGTGGCCATCTTGACTATGCTTCATTATTTAAAAATTGTAAGTGGGTCAAAAGGGGCTCCATAGTCTAATGGTTAGAGTGTTGGACTCGTGTCCGTATGGTGGTCTCGGGTTCAATTCCCGGCTGGAGTCCCACTTTTCGGCGCCCACCCAGCGTCGTGAGGAAAACTGGGGAGTCACGTGAATTAAAAACGTGACGGCCACTCGGTCTAGAAAGCCCCTAATACGCCTGTTTGTGGCTAGATGGCGCGCAGCGCTGACGACACTGCCGTCACTCAGGTGGACGAAGTTCCACCAAGCGCGCGCAGATGGCGTTGGAACATGCTCAGAACCTATCGGTCTGTAACGTCAGTGGTTGGTTAAGTGGGTCAAATGATATATCTATCTGCGTTGGAATGTTAAAAGAAACCACGTGACAAAGTTCGCTTTAGCATAATTCCAATTCTCTACGACAAAATGGTACGTAAAGTTGGCCTGTAAAATGTGTGAGACGAATTTTGAGAAAACGTTTACTGTTGAAACAGTTGAGGAAAAGAAAAACAAACGGTCACAAAAATATTTCCCAGTAACTTTTATTCTAATAGTTTGGTTTTGTTCCTTCAACTGTTTCAACAGAAAATGTTTTCTCAAAATTTGTCTGTTACATTCTCCTGGTCAATTTCATGTGTCATTACGTCGTACAGGATTAGAGTTATACCAAAACTAACTTCGTTATGCGGTTTCCTTTAATATTTCAACGCCAACTGAAATATCACTTTACCCACTTACTATTTTTTTTTAAAAAATGAACCATATTCAAGATAGCCACTTAGTTTGTAAAAGACAAGACGTTTTTCATACTCTGTTATCGATTCTGGCCAGTATAATTTCGAAATATCACCGCATTTTGCCTATAAACAATAAATTATTTTTTTAGATGATGTGGTCTTTCCTTTGTTACAACGTTGTTGATTGTGAAGAATTCTTGAAGGTTTTAAAGAGAATAAAAAATACTGTGTTACATAACCAAAAAACAATAAAATAACTACTTGAAACTTGTTCTAAGAAATTAAAAAATCGTTTAAAACTCGACAAAATGCAGTTTCCAACATACAATGTGACTCCTTCCCCCACCCCATGTTTATAGAAGAAGCTTATCATGGTACACTTCATTTCATATTCAAGAATCGATAACATTAAACTTCTTACAAACTAAATATTAATTATACTAAATATTTCAAGACAATTGATGATATTAGTTTATCTTCACTGCAAAAAACTCGGAGGGCCCAGGCTCCGGCCTAGAACCGCCTCTGGTAGAAACCTATGTGAATCTAGTTGGTATTGCTGATGGGCAGGGTGGTGCTAAAGGATACAAAAATGTGGTGTCAATTATTTGGTTTCCTCTTCGCCTTTTACTTTATTCTGTTTTGCACCAAGCGACCTATTAACTCTTGACCGGTATTGAGCCTCCGTAGTTCAGTGGTAGAGCGTTGGCATAGCAATCGGGAGGTCGTATGTTTGATCGTAGTGGCCGACCATCTTGACAGGTTTTTTCAGGGTTTTCCCCTCAGTCACACTAGGTAAATGCCGGGATGGTACCTTCAACGTAGGCTCTGGCCGACATCTTCCCGAATTCTTTCCCCTCCCCTATTCCAGCCTGAAGCTTTGATGCCTAATGGCCATAAATAAAATTCAAAGTTCCAACACTTGACCAGTAAAAAATAAAATTCTAACATTTTTGAAGCTTTAGATATGCACATTCTGATGCAACCATTTGAAGATCATAAAACTTAAGGACACTTATTTTGTAAAAAAAAAAAAAAAAAAAAAAAAAAAAAAATGGAAACTTGTTAACCCAAACAGTGATGTGCTTCAAAAAAGATGTCCTTGCGTTACCACCTGGAATCTGTCCCGTAGTGTCGGCTAGTACGTTAGAAGTGGAGAAGATTAGCTCCCGTCAATTTTGAGCAGAGTTGGTATGATAAGCAAAATTTTAAAATGTGAATAATTTACAATGTAGATTTTATGAATGGCCAAGCATTCCAATTTTCTTACAGGGATCTATATAGTATTTAGTGCAAGTATCCAAGAAGAAAGGGAAAGGAAGTTGCTAATCACGAAAACGGGTAATATAAACGGAGATACGCCACCTTTTGAGATATTGTGTCCTGACGCCGCAAGGACTGAAACACCACAAAATCTGCTTATAAGGGACCGCGGCGGTTCAAAGGTAGAGCGCTCACTCCTGCTGCATGGTGTCCACGGTGCGATCCCACCTCGTGCCATGTGGGTTTTGTTGTGGACAAATACTATGTATGTGTATTCTCTCGGGATTGTCCCGTTTCCCATTACTTTCTTCTGAGTTCTTCATTTCATCAATTTTGCTATAATCATTCAACCGGTTTAAGCCAAAGTTGCCTAAAGGCATAAAACAAATTAAAATTCAATGCTGATAAATTAACACTAACACACGATTGCAAAGACATAAACGTAATTGTTTTAGTTTAAACTGGCGCATTCCAAATTAATGTTTAAGTCGAAGGCTACCTTAGACGAAGACTAAACTCCGTCTTTGGAATCGGCCCAAAATGTTCAGAGAATTTTTTGACGTGATATTTTGGCTCTTCAATCAACACGAGAATGATTGTGCTATTGTGTAAAGTTTTTGACCGGGTCTTGGCTGGGAACCCGGCCTGTCCCGGTTACTCGATTTAGGTCTCGTCACCCGGAGGACAAAGTAGAGCATTTGATTATTTTTTTGCGTTTGAGGGGTTATTGGAATCGGAGGTGTTAACCCCATAGAACGAAACATATAAAACTGAAGCTGATTAAGTTATCAGACCGAGTCAATCGGATCAAATTTTAGACCGGGTCACCTATGTCCGGGTCAGGGTCACGAAAACTGACCTGAGTTCAGCTCTTTGATGCTACGTCCTCTATATAAGTTATTAGTATTATTTTCTTAGAACAGAAGAATTCTGTATTTCAGTATTTTTATATTGCTTAGTATGGCTATTTTGATACTGTTCGGTATTTCCATATTTAGGTGTTTCGATATATCGATATTTCGGTATATCCATATTTAGATGTATCGGTATATCGATATTTAGGTGTTTCTGTATATCGATATTTCGGTATGAGTGATAGCGAATTTTCGGTATTCGAAAATACCGATACCGTTTTCGGTATATCGATATTCAGACAGACCTAGGTTCTATACTTTGCCTTCACGACTGCATTCCAACATTAAATTCCCAAAAGTGTTGGAGGAAAGTCAGGGTAGCCGACTTAACATTTTCACACAACATTTCGATGTTGAAAGTTAGTAGTTTGACATGTATTCCCACTTCAGAGTTTATGTACAATTACGAACACCCTGGAAATATTTTCTGGTAATCTCATTTATTTTTAATTGTCAACAAAACATTTAACAAAAACTTAGAGACCGAATCCAAAGGTTAACATTATTTTAGTAGTGTTGAAAACGCATGTTCTTCACTAGCTTTTCATGCATGACAGGTTTTACGTCTGATAACACTAAGATCATATTCCATTGCCATGCAGGATGATGCGGATGAAATTTAGATCTGGAATGTAATAGAAACTAATTTTAGTTTTGTCATCTTGTGCAATTGTTAATTGTTCAGCTATTAAGAATAAAATATTCCGCAAGCCATGTCGACAGTAACTTTCAGCAAATTAAAGTATTTTATTACTCCTGCTCTCTTGCACTCACTTTCGTAATTTGTTGTGCGAGGAGTATGATTGTACAAGACAATATTAATTCATAAGTACATTTTTGACACCTAACCATAGGCACCGCAATGACAGTTTCCTTAAAAAGTATCATGAAGTGTTGCGCTGTATTTGATTGAGATTATCAACGCTACCAAGGTTATCCACATGTAACCTGAAACGAAGTTCGAAATAAATACTTCTTTCCTGTTCCTTTTCGAAACAAAATGGATTTGACTAAGAAACATATTAAAAATGAAATATTCCTGAAACGACATGCTTATGTAATTGGGTTCATCTTTTGTCTATACGTATTAGACCCCTTTCACAGTCATCCGTAGCTACGGACTACGGATTCGTATTCTTCATAATTTTAAGCCTAGTGAAAAGTCATCCGTACGAGTGAGTGACACGCAAGTTTTCTGTCAAGAAAAATTCTCTTTTTTATGCCGTTCACTAATCCCATTTCTCCTTACAGTTAGTTTGGCTGTCAAAGCGTTGCTAGACCGTCCAATTTTTCGGCACATTTTTTATTTTTTTTTACAAACAGCTGAACAGTTTCGGAAATGACAAAAAATCCGGTCAGACGTTTGAAACAAAAAAGTGGAACATGTCCTACTTTAGCCGGACATCTGCTAAACCTACTGTATATAAAGAAAGTTTGCATGTGTGTCTATCCAGAACGATATTGGAAAATAAAATGCCAAACCCTTCACGAAAGATAGACTCTACAATGTTGTTCGGGCGAGTTTTAAAATTATTTTTCTATGGTTTTTAATCTTCAGCAGCAAAGGCTGGAAAGCTTTATGCCATCAGGTTGAGGTGTCGTTGGAGAAGTCTCAATGCCAAGAGTTCAAAGTTGCATTGATTTTTTTCTGTCCGTCCGTCCGTTCTTGGTTAGAAACATCCATACTTGATATGCCACCTCCAAACATATAACGATGAACGGAGGTGGCATGCTTTCGTGCACACGAAGGTGAAATATAACACTATTTGGGCCTAGTTCTACCGAGTGCCCGTAAATCAGTTTCTAGTGCGTTTGATTTCAAAACACTTTCGATATTTTCCTCCTGCTAGATACTTAGGATATCAATTTACGTGCGAAATGAAATTTTAACAACCCGAGCGCAATGGATTTGGGAGATGATATAATAGTCAGAGTCTTGTCTGTGGAGAATGATATAAAATTGTTGAAATACCATACTTTTCAATTGCTGAAAGAAATTGAAAGAAAATACATAGTAATGGGTACGGGGTGGAAGGCGCTACGTTGTGGAGGCCATATTCTTTGTGGCCGCCATCTTCAAATCCGTCATTCTTTTAATGGTCATTCTTTGAAAATCTGGATTTTTTTATTTAATTTATTGTGATGTTGTTCGTTTGAGAATAATTCAGCTTCCCGTATTTGGAATACCCGCTATTAACTACTGTTTGGTAAGAAGGTATACGTTCCGTGGATGATGGAAACTAATTGTGTTGGTTAATTAGCAAAGGTACGTACATACTATTTATTTCTAGAAACTAATATTTTTTTTATTTGTTGCATGCTCAGGATTATTGTGGAAGTTTTTACTTTCATGAATGTTAGTTATATCCTTTTGCTAGTAATGTGCCTTTTCTGGAATGGATCGTACGCTTCCTTGATAATAAGGGATTCTGACTGCTATCAACATTAGGACATCTGAGGGTCTACTCTGGAGCTGAACCTTTAATATTGCATGTTTGTGAAAACACGTATTATATTGCTAACTTGCATGTACCGGTTGCGTTGCATCAGATTGATGTACATTGGATGTGTTACGACAAATTTCTATATGAGCTCTGGTAATAGGAAAAAATACAAATTTGCTACAGGACTTAAGTAATTGTCTTGTTTGCAAGTTATTAGATATATTTTCATTAGACATTAGAACAGCATCCTTGTTGGAGGTAATCATATAATCGATAATAGATCTTCTTCATTATATTTACATATACTTCGCATCTTTATAAATCTTAGACTCCAGCAGTAATATGTCATTCTGGACTAGAGTTTTAGGGGAAATACGCTTCTGAAGTTCTTTTTTCCGTAAATGTAATATTGTGAGAGATATTGGTATACGACGCTAGCATAGGGTAATGATACGATAAACTTAAATGCATACAAATTGTTCCTGAGTATAATGCCCAATCGATATGGATTTGTACGCATTTGGATTTAATATCCCTCGTTATTTCAAAGCGGAGTAGTTGTTTCCAGGTTATCAAATCATTGCCCCATGCTAGCGTCACATACCCTTATTTCTCACAATGTTACATTTACGGCAAAACTGACTTCAGAAACATATTTCCCGTGAAATTCTAGCCCAGAATGATATATTACACGACCCTTTTCCCAGCTAAGAAAATCAATCGAGATCCAATATGACGGATTTGAAGATGGCGACTACAAAGAATATGGCCTCCACAACGTACCCATTACTATGTATTTTCTTTCAATTTCTTTCAGCAATTGAAAAGTATGGTATTTCAACAATTTTATATCACTCTCCACAGACAAGAATCTGACTATTGCATCATCAATATCTCCCAAACCGATTGCGCTTGCGTTGCCAAATTTGCATGCGCACATATTTTGGCATCGTAATCATGACGCAGGGAAAATAATCAAAACATTTTTCTGCCCCATCAGTATGCTTGCTTGTTATGCTTGTTAACGATTCGAAGGTCCTGGGTGATGACCGAGGAGAAACTCTGAAAAAAACCTCAGTCAGTGTGGTCGGCAGCTAGGATTGAACCCACGACCTCGTGAATGCTACGACAACTCTCTCCCACTAAACTATAGCTGCTCGATAGTACAATTTGGAAACCCCGACACTAGCGGTCATGAGACATGAAATAATTTATAAAGTAATTGTATATGAGAGCGCACCCCATGCTTTTCTTTTTAATCATACATCAATAGGATTTTTTAAATGTAATTTTCGTGAAAACATATTATTTTTTACTTTTTGGTGCGAATATTTTAAGATAATAATGTTTTACTTTCTTTTAATTTCTACTCCCTACTCATAATTAAAAGAACTTATTATCAAGTTCCCGAGTTTTTTTTTTTTTAGATATATATCGTTACCTTAGAACCAGAAGGTATTGTGTCCACTTGAGCTAGTTTCGAGAGAAACCAGTTTTTACAATTTGAATTTCAATTTAACGTTGTATAAATTAATTAAACGTCTAACATTTTTAGGCACTTGTGGGGCTGTTTTGTGAGATAGAACTATTGGGATTGATGTCCAAAACGTACATAATCGCCTTTATGTAACCACGTTAAGTAAGATGAAGTGTGTTTACCTGTTATGTTAACCGGTAAGCGGGTTAAACCAGTGGTTTTATACAGCCTAGTTCATCCTTCGCGCATGCACAGAACATCAATTTTGAAAGCGTACAACTTAATCTGTGTAAAAGGTGACATTTACAGCTGAAAACTGGATTTTTTTTTTTTTTTTTTAGAAAATGGTTTAAAAAATGTCTACAAAATTATGTTTAAAACAGGATTCAAAGCGTGTACAATAAAAGATACAATTTTGACGGGATAAAACTTCCCCTCTTTCACACATTCTGGCCTGAAATTTTCAGGAAAAGAACTTAGAGAAATGTCGGGCAAGATGATGACAAAAACGTTTTCTACAAAATCTGTTTAAAAGACATCTGAAACCCTGTACATGAACATACTAAATTTGGGCGGGCAGAACTTCTAAACCTTCCCTCTCCTATGAACTGTCAAATTTTCGCCACAATTTGAACTTCAAATAATTTCTCGAAAATAACAAAAACAGTCAACATTCTTTCATGAATTTAATATTTAGTTTCTCAATGTTTCTCAGATATATTCACTTCATACGCATCCACAAAATTTGGGTAATCCGCTTTCCACTCAAACATAAAAGAAGTAAAAGAAAAAAATAGAACATGTGACAACACACACACTCATCTAATGAAGATATGAAGACCATAAAATTGATAACGTTGGCGGCCATTATAAAAATATTAACAAACAATAAGTGCCATGATATAGTAACAGCATCGGGAACTAGTTCGTTTGTAAGTAACACCGCCGTTAGGCTTATTTTCGCCATGTCAGACTGCGTACAAAAATTTTCACTCAGTAATATAAATGTCTTTCGCATATTTTTTTAAAACATATCTTTCTGAAAATAATCTATCAATGTGGATGTTTCTATGTCAGAATAACAAAAAGGCAAGAAAGCGGTCACTTTATTTTCGCTACCAGTGCATCAAGAGAGCCAATTTGTTCTTGTTTTACAGCTTTCAAATATTTTATAGCTCTGTTTATCCCGTTTTCTGTCCTTCTCTCAACCAGTTGCTTGCAATAAACAATAAACGCCCTAGTTACAATGCTGAGATTTTCCAAACAATAAAACTAAACCCTCCGCGGGTCTTAACAAGACTCAATTTACAATAATAAAAGCGGTCAAGTTTATTGTAATCTCCGTTCAAAGAAAAATAACACGGTCATATTTTCTTTCTAGTCGGGTATATTGTCGGTCGAAAAATAATTCAATACAAACAAAATATAAACGATACCATCATTATACAGGCTTCAAGCAGCATAACCAGGTGCAAAACTTAACCACCACATGAACAGTTCCAACGTTTCATAACCTCTAGACATTTCTAGAAAAATACCTAAATTTCCAGATAATTCTTTCTTTTTCTTTTACCATAAGATTGTCTACATACTAATTGGATCCCTGTAGAAGGTCAAAGAACAAAACAAATGCAAATATCCAATGAGAAACAAGCATTTCTGAGGATGTTCTAGATCAAGGTAGAGCTTATCAGAATATAATACCCTTAAAATTGTTTTAACCCCAGCCCTCAGTACACATTTTCAACAGAAACACTTAGTATTAAACAAACAGGCAAACAATATGTCATCTCTCCAAAGGAATCATAACTTTGCTTTACACATCCAGTACACAATTACGATGGCTTTTCAATCAATTATAATTAATGAAAAAAGAATATTTCATTTTCATATCAATGCAATCAAATCACAGTACAGGACGCTAAGTCCGAACTATATCAGGGCAAAATAATGTTTATAAAAAATTCTAAAATGTATTCGTCTTCATTTCCGAACGTGTTCAAGGCTACAGTATTATTTTAGTATGTCGAAAACGAGCGCAGACGATGGCAAGCAGACAACAGCGGTACCAGCGGGTGAGGACGGCCGGCGCAGTGCGGGCGATGACAGATCGGTATTACATTAATCCAACAATTACAACTTCATTAAAATATAAATTAAACTTACGCTTGATCATCTATAAACGATCCTAGGTTAGGGAGAGGGGTAAAAGAAGGATCCCTTTACAAATACCTCATACCAAATACAGTCTCCCAGGTCTAATGGTTAAGGGTAGGAACCGGTTTAAAATTGTATGGATGTTACATATCTGCTACTAGGCAGAGAATATACCACACAGAGGTACCGACGAAGTAAGAACTAATAATCTCAAGTTCGCAGACAATCATTGTCCATGGATCTGATTTCAAAATAGGATAGATAGTAAGTTCTTCTACATACAGACATGAAAATGATACCAGCGATATTTAACGACTTTTCTTTTTTCTCCAGGGTGAAGAAGCAGGTGGCGCAGACGAATGCAACAAGGGGAAGCCTGTGGAATTGGAAATAGTCTCAAGTGTAGAAGGCGCGTCCTCCACAGTAGATGAAGATAAAAAGAAGAAGGAAGGGAAAAAGCAGGAGGTAACACATAAGTGAAAAAGCAAATTCATTAGCTATTTTCTATTTTTGACTAGTTAGTGTAAGAGCAACTTGTATATTTGAATTTCTTCTATCTCTAGCACAACACTTATGCCCACACACCACAGCACATTTCATGGAAATACGTCTAGACTCAAACGGTTAAAATCACACATAACTTTAATAGAACATTTCGACAATAAAATATTCAAACACAATAACGGAGCACCGACGTTCAAATGGGAACACTGGTTTTCCACACAGACGGGACATGTGTAACTATGAATTATCGACAATTGCTTGCACATCCTACGTCAACATAACATACCTTACTTCCTGTGTAAGCAACCAGTACAAAGACTTCACTCTCTCTGTTTGTTACTTCACCGTCTCTGCTCCATTTCCATTAACCTTGTATTGCCAGCACCCTATCAAGAGAATTTTCAATACAGCTCGCTTTAGGAAAATCGTAATTCAATTTATTGATCATTCCATGTCATCTCCCAATAACACTTGCCCGACTTTTCAATACTTCATATTTGAAGAGTTTTATTTTTCCAATTATTAGTTCTTAATATTCTATTAGCCAAACACTGATATATCCAAACTCAACACTTAATTTTCAGACACCTATCATATGACAATGTAACAGCGGTTTTTATACCAAACACTGCTTTTAACACCTTTGCAACAACTCTTTGGAAACAAGGAGGATGTAGAAGAACAAAAACCGTTTCAATGATTTTCAAGAACGATTGATCGTTAAAACAACAAACACACTCATGTAGGACGAAGTACATTTTAATCACAACTCACAAACTTACATTGATATGTTAAAATGGTAATATGCGCACACATCCTCGTGATTTTTTCAAATAAGTTTAACATTATTACGTGCTTTTGAAATATAAGTATGAGTTTTGAAAATTTTAACAGGAAGCGGAAAGAAACTAGGAGAATTTGGGATGAACTGGAATGGTGGGTTGAGGATAAATGAAGAACGGGATGACATACTGTGAAGAGAAGAGCCGAGAAAGTATTCCAGCAAATAATGACAGGCCTCTATGACAGGCCCTTTTGTTTTTTATTATTTATTTACTTTCTTAAATTTCCTTCTTCTTATTTATTGATTTGTAGCTTATTTATTTAACTTTATTTATTTATTTAATATTTAATTATTAATTTATTACTCATTTATTTATCTCTAAAACTCTTTGCGGATCGATTCAGTTTCCTTGTTATGTTGTTTGCTAACTTTGTTATTACGTTTTTGTTGACTTGGGTGTGTCACCTGTGAGCGAAGGAATGTGATTGGTTATGTTTTTTAGTTTTTTGAAAGTAAACAAATTTTGGGAAGTGATTGGTGGAAGGCGTAAAGGGATTATAGTCCATTTTATATTGGCCTTCTGGTGCTTTTTATGGGCTACAGTATTAGGGTTGATTGGTGTTTCGTCTGAGGATAATATTAGAACATTCTAGCTGTAGAAAATGGGCAATATAAACGGAGACACGCCACCATTTGAGATATTGTGTCCTGACGCCGCAAGGGCTGAAACACTACAAAATCTGCTTATAAGGGACCGCGGCTGTTCAAAGGTAGAGCGCTCACTCCTTCTGCATGGTGTCCACGGTGCGATCCCAGCTCGTCCCGTGTGGGTTTTGTTGTGGATATATACTCTGTATTTGTCCTATATAGCAGATAGGGAATCCTCTCAAGGAAGTCCAAAAGATCTGGAACAAAGGCCAGGAGAACATTCTGGATGCATAAATGTTACATTTACGGCAAAACTGACTTCAGAAACGTATTTCCCGTGAAATTCTAGCCCAGAATGATATATTACACGACCTTTTTCCCAGTTAAGAAAATCAATCGAGATTCAATATGTCGGATTTGAAGATGGCGGCCACAAAGAATATGGCCTCCACAACGTAGCGCCTTCCACCCCGTACCCATTACTATGTATTTTCTTTCAATTTCTTTCAGCAATTGAA
>JAGDQP010033694.1:0-15199 GCA_022664845.1 Lepisma saccharinum | reverse complement strand
TTATGTATATATGTGACATATCAGTGTATGGAAATGTGTGGGGGTGGGGGTGGGGGTGGAGGGTGAGTGGGCATTTCACCAAACATAACTTAAAACTTTCACTATTCTAGTCTGCTTCCAACTCCTTTATAGTCCATGATGAATGTTACGCACTTATTGCATTTTACGGTGTGCTTAAATTGCAGGTATGTTGTCGCCTTTTGTAATGAAAAACGAGTTACTTTCACGGAAAACTCTAATATAGGAGAATCATGTTTTATGAAAAATGTCATAAACATTTATTCATTCATTCCAGTTTTATATATTTACAAACATTTTAAACTATGAAACAAATCACAACATTGAGAATTAATTTCTTCTCCTTAGAACATACATTTGTATGTAGGATAAATGAAGCGAATAATGCCACCAGTACGGAATATTTGAAAGCATTCGTATGCATCCACACAGAAAAAGTAATTACTAACTAAGTCAATATATTAACTATGTAGGACCTTGTGCTAAAGTGACCATCAGTTGAAAATTTAATACTACTATCTACGTACAGTTTATGACTACTTTGTTATATTAGGTGAACTGAAGGCAATATCGCCACTTGGAAATTGAACTATTACAAAATACACTTGAATGATAAGTTTTTAACGTCACAGTTCTCGTGCAACCACATCTTGCATTCCACACATTGAATACAGTACCTTTTTTTAGGTTGGCAATAAAACTCCACAATCACTACAAAAATGTCTTTCAAATGGCACTTCTACTTCGTATTTTCTTGTTTCATACATTCCTTCGACTGATGATCACTCCTCTTAAGCTATCTGATTCAGCAACTAATTCCGAATTCAAATTTTCGGGATTTCGAATTTCTCTCTTTCTCTCAATTGCTCTCTTTTTCAATCTCTTTTTTCTCTCTATCTATCGGCGCAACAGTACACAATTGTGTGTGGGGGTTATTTTTTTATGAATTATTTCGACGACGCGTATATGCTTACTGTGGAGTTCTCCAATGATTCATGATTATAATTTTCATTTTATTTTAATTTTAATTTTAAGTTAATCTCAAATATATTACGTGTGCTCGATTCACATTTAATATCGAAGACAAAATATATCTATCACTTCGATATTTACTACTGTAATTTGAAGTTAATTTTTACAAGGAAACTTCAATCAGAGCAGCTGGATAGGAAATATTTATCTGTCTTTCAGATGTGAAATTAAACTATGGATGTTTTTGTTTTTTTAATGTTCTTCAACGATTCAGAACTTTTCCCGGAGGGTTCTTTCGCTTCTGGCCATATATTTTGATGGAAAATGAAAACAAAATTTTTCCATTCTTCCCTATTAGCTTTTATTGACGTTCAGTTTTTTTTTTCTTTTACGAAAAAAAAATCAGCAATAATTTTATTCCACAACTGCATCTCTTCCACTTCCAGTAAGCAAAAAACAAAAAAAAAAAACGGGTATCGATAATTATTTATTAATGCACAGTACCTCTCTTCATATGTTCTTTTTACCCACTGATTTGTTATCCAAGAGGAAAATAGTCTCAATTCCTTTGTTATGTCTATTTTTCCCTCTAGCAGAGTTCAATTGCTTTTTCAATTTGTATATGTGTATGTATGTATGTGTGTGTGTGTGTGAGAGAGAGAGAGAGAGAGAGAGAGAGAATGAGATAGATCAAACGATGCGTAGATATTTTTTTCTTCCTCTCTCATGCGTCAATCGCTGTTGCATTACAAGGTCCATTGAGGGGGAAAAACAGACGGAAATACAATATCTTCTCTCCCGCTCTCTCTCTCTCTCCACCCTTAGTATATGCATATGTGTGTGTGTGTGTGGCTGTGGCATAGACACGCATTGCATTTCGTCGCATCGCGTTGGCGCTCAGCGACTAGCCACATTGTAACTAGGATCTCTCTCCCTCGTGCAAGCAACAAGCTTCATTACCGTTGCCACAGATGCAATTTTCCCCTTGGCTGCTCGGCAACCCAACATACTCTGTGTCAATTTCGGTTGCAGCGAAAGTGTGGATTTTTACTTTGAAGCAATGAATCTTCTATATTGAAAAACAATAATAATTATAGCATTATAAAAAACTAAATTACTTTACTTTATCTACTGTTGTTTCTGATTCAAATATGTTTTGCGATTTCTGGAAACAAATATTCCGTTTATATAAATTTGTCTTTAAGTTGTCTGTTGTCTCCCTGGATCACAGTTTCCTAAACTTTTTTTAAAAAAATCAGAACACGGAAAAGAATTAAGAAAGAAATGGCACACAAACACACATAAAAAGTATTAGTTTTGCCAAAATGTTTCAAATTGGCATTGAAAATTTCAAAGACTTTTCCATCCACCATTTTTAAAATGAATTTTAATTTAGCTTATTATCATTATTTATTTTAGAATTTTGACATTCATATTCACTCGAGTAGTTCAAGGTACATTCAGATTCATAAACGGTGGCTGACTGAAGATTTTTTCCAGAATTTGATATTACCTGGCAACACTGCATACGTTACATGTATTTGTATCATACAACAAATGGAATGTGTTTAATTGCAAATGTTAATCGAATATTTGGGTCGTTATTGTCATATGTGTCATTTGACGGATGTAAACGTATTAAATTAGGGATATAGGTACTGTGACAGTGTTGCCAACTGATTTTACAAACATTCATATGGTCGATCAGTGTTGCCAACACATTTCATTCACCCCGCACCAACAGGTGGGCACATCAATTAGTATTCTGTAAATGAAAGTGTTCTTAATATTTCCATTAAGTAGTCTATCTTTTTTCCGTTGTATCATTTCTGTCTTTTACCCAGTGTTGTTTTTCTGTAGAAGAGTACAGTATTATTTACTATAGGTATAATAGAATGGTATTTATAATAAATGACAGTCAATTTTTTAAAATCATTTTAATTATTCCTAACATCTGACAATATATGAATTCAAAGGACAGTCCAACAGTCTGGATTTGTCCTAACTGATATTACATACAAATCTTATCGCATAAACTAATCGACTGTCCGGGTAATACAGGTAGTAGAAGTACTTGAGTAATCTGTACACTCGAATAATATGTATACTTAGTTTATATGTGTATTTGTGTAATATTAGTGCAACACAACAGATAACAACCGTGATACGATAATATTACTCTAGTGCTCAGATACTAAGATAAAATTGCGACATCTTATTATACAGTGTAGAATCACGTTCTTATTTCGGATCTTATTTTTCCTATGAATTATTGCAAGCTATTATGCAACACAAAATGTTGGTTATATTAAACTATATGAAACCATAAGAAATGTTATATTGTTCTGACATTTAAGTCATCTCCAGTCTGTGATATCACCATTCTATGCATGAAGATGAAACACGAAAGTGCTGTCTGACTTTTATTCCAAGTACCGTTCTTAAATTTATCTGCTGTGACAAAGGTAAGGAAGCTGGCCCAGAATTCATTCCCAGAAACTACCGAATACCAGGCTAGAAGCACTCTTTTGCTTATCCAACATGCCTATCAATGTAAATTCCAAGTACGCGTTCTAACCTAATGATACTCGTAAATTATATCATTTTCCTTGCTTTCAAAAGTAATTCTCCTTCAAATTTAAATTTATTTCTTTTCAACTTGTTATCTGTGGAAACTCCCAAAGAGAAAAGGCTATTTACTGATTACGGTATCGAATAGTATAGTTCTTATCAATAGCCTTCATGAGATTATAACACTTCCTTTCGTAACGATTATGACAAAATCCCTATAACTCTACAGTGTACTTTGGATCAGATTCGAACACAAAAACGACGTAGAGGTACAAAGATGACGTAAGCAAAAAGTTTTGGAGAAAAATAGGTAAGAGAAGAACTACTGAAAATAATAAATCAGAATGAAATAAATTGGTTGGGACATTATTTAGGTGGACAATTGAATATTAGAAGAGACGAGGGTTAAGTCATATCATGGCAACTTTTTTTTTGTCGCGAAGAAGAGACAGAAGACAGAGACAATTGACAGAATTATGGATGAAGTTTCGGACGTGAGTCCACGCCGAACAGTTAATTTTGACTGGCAGAGAACATCTTCTGAAAGATATCTATAACAGTGGGGACCTTGTCAGAAAAGTTATTGGTAGAGCAAAATCACATAAAGTCCTGACTAATACCACTGAGTAACTCACTGGTATAAAGATTTTTAAAACAAAATTGAAAGAAATCGTTAAGTGAGTCTCCAATACTGGTATTTGAAGATGGTGTAACTGAAGCTGAAACGGTACAATGTTTTCCAGTAGATTTTTACACTATTTGCAACTATCTTTGTGCATTTTGATGATGTAAATGAAGAAATACTTCAATATAAAAAAATAAGATGATTTACACTACGATGAGTCTATGTGTTCTATCCCTCTGAACTTTCCAATGACACAGGTTAAAAGCTTAAATTCAAGCCATAGAGAAATGGAAACTGATGTAGATGCTGTTCTGTCATTGAGATGGATTTTGCAGATTACGTAAAAAATTGAAATCAGAAATTTCATTAGCATTCATTTCGAATTTTGAATACAATCTAATAAATAAAGACCGTTTTAAATGTAAGAAGAAAATAAGATAAATAATTTTATACCTAATTTCTTGAAGTAAAGAGACAGTGAGAAAGTAATAACAAAGCATTTAGAGGTTTTGTACGTACAATATTTTTAATCTTTATTTAGAATTGTACCACAAAATAAAAAAATGATTTTCTTCGATGATCCTAAGTATAAACTTCTGACTACGTTTTGAATGTACGAATTTAAAGTAAAGGAAATTGAGGGCTTCATCTGGCGGCCCAAAGAAGATCTAAAAGACTGTTCTGAACTAATTAAACACCCATTATATATTTTATGCTACCATATCTCTCGTTAAAAAATTGGATATTTTCTGACAAATGGAAGCTTTAATTTGTCATGTTTCAAAGTCCGTGAATAAGAAAAA
Organism: Lepisma saccharinum; assembly: GCA_022664845.1. Taxonomy (NCBI): domain Eukaryota; kingdom Metazoa; phylum Arthropoda; class Insecta; order Zygentoma; family Lepismatidae; genus Lepisma; species Lepisma saccharinum. Next base: position 10,210 of record JAGDQP010033694.1, on the reverse strand, counting down.
CGTTGACAACTTTAGACAGCTATTTTATTAACGCTTACAAAATTATATGAATATGTTCTGACTCATTTAAACCCCATTCGTTAATCATTTCAATTACGATTTCACTGCAACTGAGCTAGATAAAAGAAATCAAGTGGATGTCATCAACACTGATTTTAGTAAAGCTTTTGATTCGGTTGCTCAGGATATTTTACTTTAAAAAAAATTGGCGTTTTAAATTTTTTCTAAAGGAACATTAAAATCATTAACTTCGTATTTATGTAATCGTTAGTGGGTTGTAGTTTTTACATGCTTTTCTTTAATTCACAATATTATTTATCGTTTTCTCAAATTTTGCAGCCTAAATGTAACTCATTTCCCGACGTTATACAATGACGTAATTTTGCACAGCGATGTAAGTTGGGCGGCAATACAATATTCCATTGTTACTTTCATATATTTTAAAAGCATATTTTGTTTTTACTAAGACTTCTTTATCCTAAAATAAACACTAGCCCGCAACGATGTTGCGTTCGAATGGTTGTAGAACACTTTAAGATTTGGGTGACAAAGCTTCAGCTTTGAAGTATCCGAACACCAAAATAAAACGAAAAAAATAATTAAAAAATATTTTTTTAAAAAACATACTTTTCTTAAATAATTCGTACTAAAAAATAAAAATAATAATTTTGTTTATGCATGGCTAAAAAGAAAAGCATGCGGTTCGCCAATTGAAGAATTTATCTATCCTTTACAAGGAAAGGATGTTAATTGTAATTACTTGATTGATGAAGTAAAGCTCTTGAAACCTGAGACTTTTAAAGGCCCTTAGCGTTGTCTTCGATCCAAAACTAAATTTCGATCCGACAATGTACCTAGGTAATGATCATTAAAAATCAGTACGTAGAAAACATCCAGTATAACTTTTTGAAATTATTAATGTACAGAAAACCCACATTATATCCGGCGTACATGTCATTTTAGTAGGCATTATAATCTACAAACTTCGGAACACTAAAACGCAGTTGCACGCATCATCCCAATTACGCATATTGTCTGATGTTTTGAGTTATAAATAAATACTAAACTTAGATATGTGCAACCTGCGTTTTACCATGCTACCTGTTGCTCTTCGCGCGAAAGCATTTGACATTAATAATAACTGAGGACAGAGTTACAGTGGTCTAAATCAATCGTGATGTTGGTTATGACATAATCTATTTATGGAAGATCTCAACTTATTAAACACACACTAGTTTTGAACAGAAATGACGTAACATAGTTTAAATCTTCCTTTGTTGGTTGACAAAGGATATCGAAATATTTCCAACCTATTTCAAGGAAATTGATTTTTTTTCGATAAGTCCACAACTTGAAGCAGACTTGACTAAGGCCTCTATAATTCTTAGGCTCCCATTTAATGGAGGTGTAGAGCATAGGGATAGCGTTACGGAAGGGATAAGGATGTATCACTAGTATGTAATATGAACTAAGAAAAGAACAACAAACTAAATATAATATTTATAATCTGTATATTTTAGGCAAAAGATTTAAGTATTTATCAGGAGGGTTCAAAGTATGTATTATCATGTTTACCTTAAATACAATAAAAACATCGGACATATTGGAATAATAGTGTGTTAATGTTAGGAACATTATGGAAATCAGTTCAGAACCAAGTAATTTAAGATTTTTAGACATTTGTAAATGGGAAATAATCATTCCTTAACATTTGGAAATGCGATAATGTTAATGTGTGTGTAGTGGACATACTACAGAACTGATTATATAACTTGATGAAAAGTAAGGTACTGTTATCTTCAATAGTAATATTATAAAATGCTAAAAAGCTACATTGCATTTGTGTAATTTGGTAATAAATATTGCATTCCTGATACAAGTTTGGTTCGTGATATGATTGATGAGAAGAATGTAATCTGGTAGACTAATTTATATTAATATCCATGGCCACTAACACTCTTATGAAATAGGTTTACTATACTTGCAAGATATGATTTAGCGTATACGATAGCCATCTGTAGTCACTTCAAAGAATCAAAGTTATTCTTTAAAGCTTCTCCAAATCAATCAAATAGATAAAAAATATAGAATTTACAGTATGAGGTTTGGAGTCTATCCTGGTGACGTCATTGGTCAGACAAATTTATTGTTATTTTATACTGTTTAATCCTGTAAAAATAGAACAGCAGTGTTACTACAATAACGTTATTCTAACGGACAAAAAATTACAGCAGCTCGTTTGACATAAATTTAATTTATCAAATCTACGTACAATTCAGTTATTTCGAGTTATTGAAGTTCTATTATTATTATTTCTGAAGCGTCAACATACCAATACCTGGAATGAACAAGGGAAAAGTCAAACTTTCTTTTGTAAAGATCGACAGAAAATAGGTGGGATAAAGCTTAACGATTTTAAAAGTAGTTTGACGAAACTTAAAAGGCGAATGACACCATCTCACGAACACAACTCCTAATACCATTACATTTTCGCTTTTTTTTAAAAAAAGATATTCACAAACTTTTGAAAAACAAAGAAGATACGTTTATTGTTCGTGTCAAATCAACGTTTTCCGTTTTATGGACTGATGAGAGTTATCTGCAATGGTTTTCTGGCGTTGTTGGGAAATAAATTTTAAAAGTTGTTGTGAAATACAAGGAAGAAGGAAGAGAACGACATGGTCGTGTCCCCGGAATACTAAGAACTGAGCCAATTCCAGATGGTTCAAGAACTTCCTTTTTCTATTGAGAAACGCTTATATTACCTTGGAGCATGGTCAGCGTAAGTAACTCAAAAGATTAAGCAACACAGAATTTACTTTAGAAGGACAGTATTTTCTTGAATCATTTACCTTTTAATAGAATCATTATACAGTAAAAGTGGTTTCTTAAAATTGAGGAAAAAAAGTTCTTATCTGTGCAGCGAGAAAAAATATTCTTAGAAATGGGATATAGGTTTATAACTGATCTTATTTCCAAATCAGTATAAATTAAATAAGGACACTGATATCTCATTTCTAAGAATATTGTTTCTTCGTGCACAGATAAGATCTTTTTTCTTAGTTTTAAGAAACTGTTTTAATTGTGTACTTTTATAGAAAAATCTATTGCTTTAATTCTTATTTAAAAATAAGTTTATTTATTTATCTCTTATTTAATTAATTTACATTATGTGGCGATGGGTTAGTAATTATGGCCTACTCATCACAACTATGAGGGATGATTTTCCTCGGCGAGCATTATTCCGTCTCAAAGACTGGGTCGTTATATTACTTTTTGATAGTACTGGTGTCACCTGTTGGTACACAGAAAGTTTTGAAAAACAAAAACTGAAAAATTTTTGCAAAAGAATTTCTTAAAAGACAAGCAAGAACTTAAAGCACACACAAGTCAAATTTGAGTACGAAGAGGACATAGCTCAGATGGTAGAGCGGTGACTTCACATTCGGAAGGTATTGGGTTCAATACCAACGGCCGCCCATTCTGACTGAAATTTTGTTCGGGATTTTTCCTGTCACTCTCAGACAAATACCGGTATCGCACCTTCAGCTTAGGCCATGACTGACTCCTTCCCGCATTCTTCCCTGTGCCCTATAACGGTTGCAGAGATTCTATGATCTAAATTGTATAGATACACACTATACTGAATAATGATAGAAGATTATGTACTATTTAATTTAGCTTTTCAGATCTAATCAATAAAAGTAATTGTTCTTTTCTTAATAGGTAAGTGTTGTCAACTTCTTCACTACTATGTACCCAGATTACATAAGAGGAAAAAGAAAATTATTGTCTGACATATACTATACATAATCTTCTATCATTATTCAGTATAGTTTTGCAATTACTAACTTTCATAATAATGTGTCTTGGCAATTAGTTATCGAAAAATAAAATAAAAAAATATTATACTAAAATGTCTTTTCGTTCTCAACGAAAATGCCTATAAGTTTGAATTTCCATCAATACCTTCGAGTTAAGGAAATAATCCTCTATTTTAGGGGAAACTATTAACTTTCCTACTTTGATTTTCATCTTCTTGAGAAAATAGACTCTAGCAGGTATAATTTGCATTATATTTTTATAAGTAAATTGAATCATTGAATACACTAAGAATATTTTTCAAATGAAAGTCAAGTTTTTTTTTTTTGTTTTTTTTTTAATACAAAATTTTGGCTTATAAGTCATTAGAAAGCGAATTTACGTTTTGCTATTGAGTTACTGATCGAGCTTAGGATACCAATATACTGATTTAATAAGTCTTCATGTTGTAAAATTACTTTCGGAAGGAATTTTCTTTTGGTTAAAAGTTATGTGAAATTGAAGACTAGACGAAAGAAAATTTCATTTTTGCCTAGAAGAGTAAAAACCCATTTTTTGTTGCAAGTTCTAATAATAACATGTATTAAGGCTGTTAATTAGTCATTCTTACATTGCCAAAAAAAATGTGTTTTAATTCAACACTTTTCCGTGCTCCATAGTGACCATTACTTTTCAATGTTCAATCAACATAACAAACAGTGTTGATTTCGGTGATTAAATATCGTGTATGTGCTGTCAATGCTCATTCAATACAATGGAGGATGTCATACTAGCGCTATCACAATGTTGAATCAACATTGTCACCGAAATCAACACCATTTGTTGTGTTGATTTAACACTGAAAAGTGGTGGTCATCTTGGGACTCCGGAAAGTGTTGAATTAACACAGTATTTTTTGTTGTGTGTTGATATCAGAAGCTATTAATGCTTTAATGATATTTGAACGTTACATATTATTTTATAATTATAACATTATTATTAAAGACTAAATTATTGTATCTGCCTTGCGTACATGACAACAATACATACATTTATTTTTAGAAGGGATATCGGTCCTATAGCCATTGAGCAATATCAAATGTGAGGTCTTTTTCCAAGACCTTCTGTTAGGTGAAGAAATATGTCAATTCAAATAAAATTGTATTAGTTTTTCTAATATAGAATAGCATAAGATGAAGAACACGGGTATGTAAGAACGGTACAGGACTATGGCATATTATTCATACCACGCTTAGTCTCAGCGTGTATCTCTCTTTCTCAAGAATATGGCTGATGTATTCTAGCTTATGAAAACGTTTCAGTTTCAATATATTCCATATCGCTGTGTACAACATACTCCCATCAACTTTGAACCCGTAACTATCGTGGTAACCGGATTCATTTTTGCCCGATGGGTAGTTCTCGGAAACATAGGATCAAAAGAATATAAGGAACCTGGTTTATCTTGATTATTTAGGAAAACATGCAAATGCTAAACAAGTTTAAGTATTCGCTTGTGTGTTTAAAAATAAAAAAAAATAATGCTTGATCCACCTTATTCACCAGATATAGCTTCTAATTTTGTACTTTTTTTTATACGATAATATAATCCTTTGGCTCAGGCCACGGGAGATAACGATAAAGAATATTAGAAGAAAGTCGTCCAAAGCCTAGTTTCAAGGTTCCATCCCGATTTGCCTGGTGTGGCTGATGAGAAACCGTAGAAAAACATCTGAGGATGAGAGGCCGTTCGGACCGTTCTCAAGCTCCTCGAACTGCTAAACCAACGCTATACCAACTGATCTACGAGCGCTCGCTAGCAGAATTCATATCCTCCGTAAATTTCATAGTAATAGAACAAATGATGTAGGAACTAACATGTAAGTACACTCAAGTTCAGAAAAAGTGTACTGAAACAATATTCGCTATAGATTAAAATGAATGTTCCGTAATATAAGTACTGTATTGATATTTATTAGGCATTTATTTACAAAAAATATCAAATGATCCATTTTCTCTGAATACGAGTGTATATACAATATCCTGTGGCGATCAAGTAGGAGGTTACTGTTATAATAATGGTAAAGATGTAAATGGAATGGAGCCAAAAAGTAATTTGGACGATTCGTGTACCTTCATACAAAATTTCTTACTCTCGTAAGAGACGCTTTTGTTTTAAACTGTTCGTCAGTGAAAACGTTCTTTTTTTTCTTTCTTCCTCCCTCGTAGACGTTTAACCTGAGACCACAAGAGCATGAATGTCGCATTAATTGCCACTTTTCGTGTGACGAAGTGAGATGAAACCATCCGTGTTATTTATACACCAGCCGTTTCTACGTACAGCCTCATTTCCCTACTATATATATTTTCCTAACAAAAAAAAAGAAAGAAAGAAAAGAGCGCGAGCGTGGAAAAAAAAGAAAGGAAAAATAGAGCTTAAAGTTTTCAACGGAATTTTTCAATAACCTTAAACAGAGAGTCTTTATTTTCTTAAGATAGGAAAAGAAAAAAGAGAGGAGATTTTCTAGAAGAATAAAAAAGGTACAAACCGTAACGGTGACACAACATTAAACACAACGGTTAAAGGTTTGTTGAAGACTATTTTATTTCTGGCATGTCAGTTGAAGATTCTTCCTTTTTTTAAAAAATAACGAATTAGTTGACAAACATTTTTCTTAGCTCTAAAATAATCTTCTGTCTGTTTGTGTGTGTGTATTTTGTATCCTTGTTTATCAATTTCCATGAGTGTTTATTCTACAAAACATTTATCTGTAATTCATAAACATCGTTTGTACAATTACTAGTATAATTACAAAATCAGTCTAGTATAATTACTTTTTTTGTATCCTTGTTCTAACTTGAAATTACAAATAGGGCTATATCTTAGTTTGTCTTTTTGAAAATAGATGGCACTAAAGTGTATTTTTATTGCAAGATATCCTTAAAAACTCAGCTGACAAGCCTTTCTCTTCCTTTACTTTTTCTCTTGCGTTTCATACTGACGTACCATAATTTATGAGGTGCCTAATTACTAAGCGACTGGACCATCTTTATAGTCCAGAGAAGGAAAGAGTCTGCGAAAGCACGAAAAAGTCCCACATGTATATTAGGTTACACAATTTAGTCTACACAGCAATTCATTAACTATTTTCTGGATTAAAGAACTCAAATAGACAACCCTTGAGATACGAAGTTTCTGCGTTACTAACAATCATTTATATAATCTCAGTAAATGTAACTAGATAGCCGGAATAAGTTTGCTTGAATTAAATTGTTAAAGGCCCAAGTGAACTGATGAGTTTTGGTAAAAAGGGCGCTGAATCACTCCGTTTAACGGACTTTTAAAAGACGAACCTATGACCGCGCACACAAAAAAAACTGAGCGTGCTAACCTCTTGGACAACCAGGAGTAGAATTGCGGAGTTTCAAGTATGTAGACTATGGCAAAACTCACACATGTATCCCAATATCATCAAGTTGATTTAAGTTTCTCTGCAGTGTTGCCACTGTCATAAGTGATACAGTGTTTCTATCATGAAAAATTAAATTATTTTAAACAGTATTATGAACCCTTTCATGCACTTTTCGCTGACGACAAATGTTACGTTTTATAAGCCAACGGGAAGAAATTGGTTCTTTTATACATTGCGGTAACGATATTGTCTAGCCGCGATCTGTATAAGATGTCGTTGTATCCTAGAGATCGCTCAACTTGCTTTAAGTACATAGAATCCATTCTTGCATTACGATTTTTGTCGCATGCCGCAGCCGCCTATAGAGCAGTGTTAAGCGATGGTTTGAATGATACGGAAAATCAGGAGTCCGTGGCCTGATACGACCAGTCCATTTTTTATTCGGACTCAGATCGCGCCGGGTGGGGCTTGTTTGTAAGGCTCTGACTCAATTTCACATTTCAGACAGTTTCTTGGATAGAGTAGTTACATTTTCCGCTATCTCCTCTTGAAAAAAATTTTTTTTTTCTTCTTTTGTCTGAAATAATTGAATTTTTATTTATAACTTAGGCGTGTAAGGCTCAAGCCGGGATAGGGGAGGAGAAATGATGCGGGAAGGTGTAGGTCAGGGCCTAAGTTGAAGGTGCCAACCCGACATTTGCCTGATGTGACTGAAAAAATAAAACACGGAAAACCCTCAGTAAGGATGGTTGGCCGTTGGAATTAAACCCACAATCTCCTGAATGATACGGCAACGGTCTACCATTGAGCTACGGTAGTTCTGATTTTTTTTTTCTGGAAGAAGATATAAAGAAAACACTCTAGAGGGTGTCCGTGAAATAATGGTGACAACTTCAGGAGGTGATAATTTGCATCAAAACAAGAGGAAAGCTCCTCTGAAAAAATTTCGAAATCTGATTGTTTTCGGAGCTACAGGTGTTTAAAGTCACGGCCACATCGTGACGAATGACGTCATAATCTCGACATAAACGGGGTCGGGCTAGCAAATCCCACTCGAAGTAATACCCAATACATCTATTTAAATTATGGTTATAACTGGCGAATACAGTTTAGAGGAGACTTTTATGCTTTCTTTATTAAATCATTTAAATCCTGGACAATGAAATTCTTACGTTGCGAAACCTGTGTCTATGCGGAAACTTAGTCAATCAAAAACTTTGCTTAAATAGGTGTATCGGGTACTACTTTTTCGAGAGTGATTTGCTAACCCGACACCGCTTACGTCATCATGTGTCGAGCTATGTCGTCATTTGTGACAATGTCGCCGTGACTTTTAGCTATTGTATCTCAGAAACTAATGAGATTTCTTGTTTTGATGTATTTAATCACCTCCCGAGGTTTACGCCATTATTTCGGGACACTCTGTATAATTACACTTCTCTCCTTTAATACTTTGCAGGCAACTAAGAATACATGTTCTTCACCTTAAATCTTATTTTAGTACACATATAGAAGAAGACAAAGAAAAGAAATCGGGGGAAACAAGGCGTAATATACAAACCGAAAGGAATCAGAAAAAGGAATTAGATTTTTTTTCTTTTTTACTAGACGATGACGTAAAAAACAAAAGAGTATCAACAGCTGGAATACCGAAACTGCTTTAAACATTTCATCAGTCTATACGTAATGGCCCTAAAATGGAATGAGTCATCTTACGAGTACAAAGCGAAGGCACAGCAGCTGTTAATGAGTGAAATACGTATGCCTTTGGTGAGAAGAAAAGAACGGGCGATGAATCGAAGGAAAAGAAGGCATGAGCCGCTCCTGAGAAAATTCAATAAACAAGTGTGAAATACTAGCAATCTCCTCCCTACTTGAAGATAATACATCACGCTCCTTTAAAACAAGTACAATATTAATCTTCTTTAGTCATCATCATTGGGCTTTTACACAGAACATGGGTAAAGGGCGAACGTCCCACACGTGACATAAAACGCTCAACTGAAGCAGTGTTTTCTAAATCAAAATAGTGAACAAACAGTTATGTAAGCAAAACACTTGGAGAAATTCCATAGACAAAGTTAATGTCGATGTCTATATATGACACGTCCCACACGTGACAGCCTACTACTATCTGCGAACACATCTGTTCTAAGGACTCTTGCTTTTAGCTAAAATTTCCAATATTACATTAGCTTTTCATTGAAACGTTTTACGATACTTCTTCACTGTACCACGTAAAGTTAGTCTTTAAATGATGTGTAAATGTCCCATACGTGACGATACTATTGCACCCCTGAAAGTGGAAGTTGCTTCAAGGTCTTCTTTGTTGTTTGTTCCAGTGTTAAGCTTTCGTTTTGGTCTTACCTTATAACTTTTGCACCTTTAATACTGAATACGATTTACATTCAACTTCTTCCTCTTTCCCTCTTTCCTTCAATAATTCAGTCAATTGTATTCTTCACAAAACTATTCTAGTTAAAACATTATTCTAACCAGTTATGCTGTTTTATTATTTTCTGCAGTATTACTAGATTCTTCTCGCCTAATCACTTCAGTTTTCTTCCTCATGACGTTACGTTTCTAATCAGCTTATTTTGTTTCGTTTTTCCTCCTGTTTCACCCTGCTATCCACATTTCGAATCTTGTTTCATTACTATTCGTAGAAGTTAAATTTTTCTTCAAAGATCACAATCACACATATATATATATTACTGACTTTTTTATTTTTTATTGTTCTTGCGATCGACACACACTGAAAAAAAAATTAAATGCCAATATTGCTGCAACTTATAAACTGTCTTGCTTTTATTGAAAGGCAGAAAAAACATTTCGATTGTTTTAGAAAACTCAGTACGTACCATGCACTCTAGATAAAGTTTTTTTTTCTTTAGTGTAAAACCCCTTCAAATACAGAATAACATTATTCAATGTTAATTTCCATTACCCAAAGAGCCTGTATACGGTAAGAGGGCGTTCAAGTATTTCGTAAGCAC
>JAGDQP010033693.1:0-20533 GCA_022664845.1 Lepisma saccharinum | reverse complement strand
AAGTGAAGAATAGTCGGGATTTGATCTGACCAGCAAATTTTGAAACAGTAACTAGCTAATTTATGCTTGTGAATGTTGATAGATTTTTTCCTCGGTGTTCACTAACCGGCTTCAAAAAACTTTCAAAATCGGCCACTATTACAACATCTGCTTTTAAAAATGAAGGGTCGCTTTCGAATTTAAGAACTGAACCAGGAACAGGCATAATGACGCGAGTTTGTTCATGTTCTCGACAAAAATTTACATGATCAGATAATTTATCCTCACTACTGAAGTGAGAGAAACAACGCTTACAGAAATAATATTGTCCATGATCTCTAGTAACTTGACTTCTCACTAAACGATGGAAATTTCTTATTAAGCAGTAATGATGTGCTACTCTTGGTAGAGGAGTTGATGTCGACGATGTTGCAGTTGCTGCTGTTGTTACTGTTTCGTTTTTCACACACAGTAAGTCTATGCTAGTTCCGTTAGATTGATTTTTGCTGATATGAAGGGGAAAGACTTTTTCATTTTCATCGTCTATACCATACACATTGATAGAAATTGAAGCATTGGGAAATATTTCGTTGTAATGCTTCTCAAATTTGGGAACGTCATGTAGGCTTACAGGAAAATTAATGTTATTATTCTCAAAAATGGGGAGTATTTCATGCGCATAAGGCTCATAGTGAGAAACTTGGTTAGCATTTTTCTTTGAATCAACAGGGTGAAGTTTGGCTAGCACAGCATATAAAAAGCATTTCCGATCATCATCTTTTTATATAAAGAACAGCTTTTTTCTTCTTAATGAATTCTGGGAGATTAATATTACATCCTGCTGCAATTGGATTAAAGGAATTAACATGCACCTCAAGTTTATGATTAGGAGTAGGGGATAAGGACCAGCCTGAACCCTTAATTGCTCTCTCTTGATTCACCTTTAATTTATCGAATATTACTGAAATAATATCTTCCACATCCGTTGATTTCAAAACTAGCATATTCCCGCTATGCACTGGAAAACACACTGTTTCTGCACCCCTCACAAAATCTGTAGTCAAAATAAAATTAATCTTCAGAACTGCATCACTCTCACTTATTCGTTTTTTCAAAAACTCGACACACTCATTTTCCACTTTAATCAAAAAACTGTGTATATCACCATGACCACTATTAACAACTTCATAGTCGGCACATGTCTTAGAAAAAGCGCTTCTCACTGGTTCACATGAATGTTTATTCTTCATATGCCGCTGAAAATGTTTCATGCTAACTTCATCCTTGCACACTGGGCATGTTACCATGTCTAATTTACGTTTCTTCGCTGGCACTGTTTCTTCTTCAGTTCTAAGATGTGGATGCTTACGTTTGATATGAGTATTATAGTTCTTGTTTAACAATACGCCACTGCATTCTGAACATTGAATTTGCTCCATTTTTTGTTTTGGGGAGAGAGGAAAATGAACTATATTTAAGGAAAACTTTTTTTCTTTTTACACTAATTTTTGATAAAAATGTCTAATACTCGAAATATAGTTCATGTGCGCAATAAAAGCAATTGTCCCCTATTGATCTTCAATAAATAATACCGCAGACGTTAGATATTTGTTTCAAACAATTTCTCCCAGTTTTTTTTACTAACTTTGAAGCACTAAAAACATATTGCAAGTAATAATTTAGTTTTAGTAACCAAATTCTCTTCGCGTAGCAAGCAATAAATAATCTAGTACTCGTAACTTGGTAAAGAAGAGTAATCACTGCTGTTATAAAATCAACAAAGCTAAGTTTGCGTAACATCGACAAAAGCCTTTCAATATTATGGGGCGGATATCAAGTGGCCAGGACGTCATGGATATCAAGCGGCTAGGAAACGTGAACAATTCATTTTCTCTTCATAAATAGCTCACATCACAAAAAAACTGGGAGAATATCCGTTTTCATACTTTCGAACCTTTCAGTTTTATCTCCATTTGAAAAAGAATCAACAAGGGAGATTTATTATTAGTTTTTTCATAAAATTTCCTCTTTTATTCTCATTTTATCTCATGCCTCATGCATAATAGCAGTGGAATAAATTGAAAATAATTTTTTATTTCATGTCAGAATTTATTCAAACTTTTTGATTATTTATTGGCGTGATCTAGAAGTATTGAATAAACCAAGGTTGGGTTATGTAACTGGGGGGGGGGGTTAACATGCCAACACGCAGACACCCACCCACACATGTATGGATAAAAAGAGACGGCAGATTGATAATCAGTATAACTCACAAAACATTTTCAAATAAGGAAAGTGCATGCCAGAAACTTCCGCTCGTGTGCACGCAACAAAGTATTACGGAAAGACTGGGCAAATATATACAACATATGGATTTACAACAAGAGAGAAAACTAAACAATTTCATGTTTAAAACTCCAGCTTTTTTTTACAGCAATAAAGAAGTTCATAGTGGCAGCAACAAATGTTCACGAGTATGTCTCATCTTCAATATACCATTACGGTATTCATCTGATGCAAAGCAGCTGCTTAATAATGATGCAGATAGTTAATAGTTACAGCAGTAGATGGCGGGTAATAATTAAATAGTTTCAAAATATAACCGCTAGAGGGGAGTAGTAGCGCTAGATGGCGATAATAAATAAATAGTTTCAAAATATAACCGCTAGATGGAATTAATAGTGCTAGTAATTAATAATAATATCGATAGGTGGCGGTAATAATTAGATAGTTATAAATTTGCCGCTAGAGGGGAGTAGTGGCGCTAATCAAATTTGTTGCAGCCGTGGGGCGGAAGTGACGCGTTAAATGGAGATTTACTTATATCGGCTTTATGCTGAAAGTAGATTTTTAGAATACTACACTGTGATCGGATCCTATGACACTATTCTTGATTCTATTTTCAGTTTGAGGAGTGCTTGATTTTTCTTTTGAATTTAACTTGGACGTTCTGTTACAACATTTGAGAAAAAGTAAGTAGATATTTATCAATTTTGAATGTCTTACAAATAATTTCAAAAATGACCGGTTGTGGGTTTCGAACTCAGCGCTGAATATTTTGCATTTGTGAAAGTTTTTTAATAAAATTTGATATTACTGGCGAGAGATGGAACAATTCAATAAAATAGTTTTTATCATATTCATGTCTAAGACTTTCCATAATGTGAAACGAATACTTTCCTAGGAAAATACAGAAATACTTTGACCAAAGTGGAATTTGGTTGCCTACAGTTTTGTCAATGAAGACAGGAGAGTCATGATTTATGTTCCGCCCAAAGGCAGCGTTCGATCTGAAGTTTTAGATGAACCAATTGGGATTTAACAGTGCCTTATATTACTTGTTTTAAGATTGAAAGCGAAAGATTAACCCAGGTACTTGCATTGTTCAGAAATTAAAGTATATTTACAGTTATAGTCTAATATGTACCTTCTTAAACTTTTAAACATGTCTGAGAAATACGAAGAATAGTTTAATACTCAGTTTGATTGGAGAAGAGGTCTGTGGGAAGTCAAGATTTTTAGGAAAGAAATGATAAATTATAGGTTTTTTTCTATATTTCTAACTACTTACTTCTTTGAAGAGAGTGGAGGACAACTTTAAATTTTAATATATTGATCCGTTCCAGACACAAAGCATTAACAAATTAAGATAGACATTCTCCGAAACTGAAAATTCACATAGAATTCCTGTTCATTCTAATAAATTATCAGCAATGATTTTGTTACTTTGAAATAAGACTTGTATATAGATACTAAGTATATTTTTCTATTTTTTAGGTAATTACAATTGACCGACTCTTTGGAGACTATCAATTAGCACAAGCAGTTGTGAAATTAGGTGAGTTTGTTCTTTGAATTTTAAATTTACTTCAGCTATAGAATCACTGTTTAAGTAGAAATCAAACTTGACCGAACTGAATTTTTTGTCTATTTCGTAAATAATATACATTTTGTGAATATGGTGCTAGATTATTGTAGACTTCATTTTCCTCAGTCACACCAGACAAATGCCGGGATACGGGAGGAGAAAGGAATCGGGAAGGTGATAAGATTCATAAAAATACACTTCTTGTACACTTATGATCTACGAATTGCATGGCAAGCACAATGAATATTTTATTGTAATGCATTTATGCGTGGCGGTAAACGCAGCGTTTTATACAAGTGTCTCTGTATCATAGGCCAAGAAAATGTGGCTTTACATTTCCCATGCATCGTTTATGGCGTCTGTTTAAAGCGCAATAACTATATATTTTGATACTCTTTTGTGAACCTAAGAACTTTAAAGACAGTTTCAGAGACAGGAAAGTATTTTTACTGAATCACTTCATTTGTTACTTGTTTCATCTAGCTATAGTCTAATCAAGTATATGTAACATATTTGAAAGTATCCACCATTTTAAAACCAGGCAACTTTCTGTATAGGCACAGCAAATTTAAATTTATTTATGGCCTTTAGGCAGGTTTGACTGCTACTTCATTTCTCATGTGTTTTATCTAACTTAAGCGTAATCAAGTGTATCTTGCATATTTGAAAATATCCATCATTTTAAAACCAACCAACTTTCTATATAGACACAGGTGATTCAAATTTATTTATGGCCTTTATTCAACTTTGACGCACGATGATATTGAAAATATTACTTGACGGTGTTTACAAAGGTGCTTCATGCATACTTTTTTATTGTCGGGGGCACATGTTATTTCCTGTAGAAATTGCCAATGGAAACTTCATTTTACATGGACTATTGAAATCAAAAATAGAAATTTTGTTGTCAAACGCGGGATTTGAACCCGGCACGGTGTCTTTGCGACTATGAGTAAGATAAAAATTTAGCTTTGTTTGTTCATAAAATTAAAAATACGTATGCCATAGCCTGCATTAGACTTAGGGCTGTATATGCTTAAGATGAAACAGGAATAAAAATAACAGAAATATAGAACACACATCTTAAATAATAATAATAATTTTTAAAATGTCACCTAGAGATTCGCAAGTAAGTGTCCCAACTCAATCACGTTTTACTAACAAATACCCGAGCGATTAATTATTGGTTTACGAAAGTCCGAGTGTTAACAAATGCAACGCAAACATTTTTGTGCCGAATCAATTTCCGATATTGCTTTAAAATAGTACAACTGATAAGCTCATACCACATTTAACTTATTATTTTTTTTACAACTGTAAACTTGGATATTATACCCATAATACATATGCCTGTATGAGAGACTTCGTTTTTTTATTTTTTTTATTTTTAGGACTCCTATATTTTTTTATGTATGTGTATGTCTGACAAGCATTGAGATAACTTATTAAACTATACTTTTACTATATTTGAACAATATGCTTTGAAACACATTTAAAATATTTTGAAAAAAACTTGATTTTTTTCTAAGTCCTATTTTCCTAAAATTTTGACGTCCAGAAGGTTTGAGGGACTAAAACATTTCGTTCCACGAAAATTTAATATATTGTTGTACACCCTTTGAAAGGCATTTTAAACATATTTTGTAGAACACATTTTTTGAGAATTTTCTTTAATTTTTTCTAAGTTGCTGAAATTTTGGCAAAGTCCAAAAGTTGTAAGGGAGTAAAAATTTCGTTCCACCAAAATTTAATATGTTGTTGTACACCCTTTGAAAGACATGTTAAACATAGTTTGTAGAAAACATTTTTTTGAGAATTTACTTAGTTTATTTTATACATTTTAAGATTGAAGTTTTGTGCATGCACAAAGATTGAACTAGGTTTTATAAAAGCACTGACTGAACGCATTAACCCTCAGTTTGCCTTTGAAAGCTGAAGCTGACGGACGTAAACTTTCCTCCCGGTGTCTAGCTGAAATATTCTACAAGTTTGAACTTGTTTGAAAGCAATTGATACTTCATTTACGATAAAGTTTATTCTTTATATTTAAAGATCACTATATTTGAAAACAACTGCCAATACATTTTTTCGTGCTGTGATTATTTTTGTGAAGAAGTGTAGTGCTCCCTAATTCATTTTTCGTGCTGTGATTGCTTTTTGTGAAATAGTATCGACTTCATTTTGTGCTGTGATTCTGATTTAGTGAACAGGAAGCTAATTTGTATATACTGTTTACAGCAACAACAACGTTTTGATTATCTGCATACAAGTTACAATTAAATTTGAATAAGAATTTGTACTATCTGAGGATAACAAGAATGGATTGCACTACCGGAGTTACATCTGCCGATCTTATCATTTTGACGGAGAAGACAAAAGGATTCGCCGACCGTGAGTCCATGTACGATGCCTGGGTAAACTTGTGTCGCTTAGCCGTGCAGGGAATACTCCCTAGAAATTCAGGTAACCTTTTTAACTTTTCAACAAGTTGTACTCTGATTTCAACAAGTTGTTTGGTGCATGTCTTTATGCAAACGAATTAATACAATTAGGTAACGCTGGCTTTTTTGACTCCCCCTCTAACGCTGGACTCGCTTTCCAACATTATATGTTATTGACGGATCTCATTGACGCGAACAATGGGAGAATGCTTCACCCCCATTTTGCTTTTCTCTTTGGTTTAATTCCGGTTGTGAGAGATGATATTCAAGAAGTGTATGTTTCAATGAATTCAGATGATTCATTGAATATTGTCCCTCACAGCCGCGAGTACTCCCTCTCCTTTGGAGATTCATTTCCTATTTCTACTATAACTCCAATGCCTGTTTCAACAACTTCATCCTGTACTTCTACTACTACTTCTGCTCCTGTCAATGTAGTTACCTTTGTATTAATGCAGGCAACTACATTCTTAACTACGACAAGACCTATTTGAAGTCCTATACCTTCTACTTCATTTACTCCTTCTTCAACTATTGCTTCTACATCAACGAATGTTGATTATGAAGATACTTTCTCTTGCGACACGGACTGCATTCTTTCGCCTGGCGGTAATCAGGTATGTGATCAAGAATATGATTATTAGGAGGGATGGGGAACGCAACTAAGTCCTAAGACGGAAGAAAAAATATTGAATACAATTAATGAAGTTGAAAAGATATAATAGTTAATCAGGACAATATGAATTCAGAGATAGTGCAAGAGGAAACAGGGGCGGATTACTTTGAAATTATAGGTGAACGCGTGCGCGGACTCGGTAAATTTCCAGTAAAAGGTAGGAAGTCTCCATTCTGAGACAACATCAAATGATTTTTTTCCTAAATTGATTGTTTAATTGTGTGGAGGAAAATGATCTTTTATGTTAAGCGTTGAATTGTTGAATTACGGCTTTGGGTGTTAGCGCGAGTGATTCGTGTACTGGGTAACGCGATTCGGCTTGCTTACACAGCACCATGTATACACGTTTGGTTTATGTGCTATACGGTGTTGCCCTCATTTCGACGTGGTGGATAACTGCGATTTTGTTGTTAGTTTTACTGGAAGGTAAACCTTGGGAGGTTGTTCTATAACCTGACAGCAGGTTTTCAATCAGCTGATTTGATAACTGAACTTCGTGTTCTAGTTACATGATAGTCATGTTGAATGACAATCTGTTGTAAGAATGGGTACTATTATTTAGGGCTAAGAACATTTTTTTTTAAGTTAAATGTGTTATTCATGTCAACATTTCACGGACATTGGTGGGTAATAAATCAAGTAGTAGTATTTAGGGTTATTTATGAGATAAGAAAATAACTTCGTGACTGCAGTCCAAAATTATTTTGTTATTTATGCTCGTGAAATGGTCTCATGGATTACAGTTATTCATTGATCGGAATTATCTTGAAGCTCCAATAATTAATGGACCCACTGGTATTTTTGTTAATTGTATTAATTGAGTTATGGATACAAAACCGGGAATCCCGTATGGTATTTTTTGTGATAAATTCTAAAAGTCCCCGGTGTCCAGTGGTTTGTGTTGATCTGGGTCTAGTAGTAGTAGTTGTATGGAGCAGTCCCTTGCAATCTGAATCACGTTGCTCAGACCATTATTTAAGACGAAATTCAAGAACGAACTATTTTTCTTGCCTTATTTTGTTAACTCAACTCGTTGTAAAATGGATACTTACAAATATTAAAGTTTTTCTCTGGTTGCATCTTAGGATATTTTTCTGCCAAATTAATTATAATATTTTAAGAACCTATCAGCTTACCTCCAACAGCCCCTATCAAATCTGGTTTTATCCAGTTATGAAATATGTCAAACAACACCGTGACATAGTAACTAAAATTACCTTCCAGAAAAACTCTGGTTTGGAGGTTTGTTTTCGCTGATGCGGGTTCATATTAAACCAGTTGCAAGGTCGAGTTTCATTGCTAGAACTCAGTTATAATAGTGGAATACATGCCTAGGGGTAAAATGCTGTTACCTATATTATGTGTGGCAGAAAATTTTTCGTTATTGCTGGCTTTAGTTATGGGTAGAGCGTATGTTAATATGGAGTTTGAATGCGTCAAGTGGGTCAACTTTTGTAATTGAAAACATGAGTACTGACGATGCATTAATACAATTTAGTGATGATGAGCCAGAAACTCGGGTTAAATGCAATACAACACCTGTTGGTAGAGAAACTAGATGCTGCGGAGTTGATAGGTGATTTGTTAGAAGGGAAAGTAATGTTGAGAAGGCCCTTAAAACACACAAATGTACTAATTGTAGTATTTATGACAGAATGCCGGTACCGCCGACTGTACTGGCGTGTACAGAAAGGCGGGTTGAGGACACACACTCTCAAACAGGAGGAAGACCAAGGGTTAATATCACAGTACAATCCTGGCCATTGGGTGGTGGAATATCATCTTTTGGATTACCCCCACCCTATCATAAGAACACGATACCATCTCGGCCATATGGTGAGGTAAGGTGTCCGTTTAGTCCGCCTCCTCCTTATTGTGATAATACGGTACCATCGCGGATTCTTGGTGGGTCAGAAATCAATATTGACCCATTAAATCAGAATCAGCAATTAATGAGTAGTCAAACTATGGTTCAAGGGCACCAAACCGGCACTGCATGTCCATTAATAGGTGATAGTAATAGAAACTTACAAGCTTATAATTCAGGTATCAGAAATAATTTTGGACAAAGAAACATGGCAAGACAAATGCATTGTCCAATGGTCAATATGGCTAGACCTGCCATAATGTGTGACTTTCGTAAACAGATTAGTGACAGTGTTTATCGTTCCATCGTGTGTCAAACAAGTCAGTTACCAGTGGTGGAGGGAAATAATAGTTTGTCTTTGTTTAAATTCCTGACTTTATTGGATGAACTTGTGCGTAAGAGCTCGTCGGTGGAAGCCACTTTAGTAACCAGTTTGTGCAAAACACGTGGAGAATTTTATTATGTGTTTAAATATCTACTTGGTACTATTAATGACTGGTCCAGTATTTGTGCTCAACTTGTCACTGCGTTTTTGTCCACAGTAACCCGTAGCCAATATATGGGGACATATTTTTATCGCATAATGGATAGGGTTGAATTATTGACAAATTTAGTAAATGAGAAAATTAGTATACTCAATGTACTTTCATTGTGTTACGATGAAGCAACTGTATGTTCGTTAATAGGAAGCTTAGTGACTCCCGATATTCAACGTCAATGTTTCCAAAATAATGCGCCTTGTACGCTAGATCAATTGTTGACTTTAGGAAAACAGTATGATGGAAGTTTACGTTATCAATATGTCTATGATAGTTATCATTCCCAACGTGAAGGTAATAGTGGAGTTCGAGTACTCATTCCCAATGACACTTATAATAATAGGTTAGGTACAGTTAATCGTGTGCCAAAGAATGCTGCTACAGTTAGACCGAGTGTATCCAGAATTATTCCAAGTAATGTTAGAAAGGGTGGAACTAAGAATATTTCGTATTCGAATGGGGACTTAAGAGATGTACTCCACATTTATGTTTACATTGGTTTATTACGCACTAAATGCATTGTGGATACGGCGTCTACAGCATCATTTGTGTCTACCCAGTTCTTGGATAAAATTAAACAACGCGCGAGAATTCAAATATTTCCTGTAACTGAACATCAAGTTGGAATTGGTGGGAAATATTTCGCCATAAAGGAACAAGTTAAACTTTATTTTCGATTAGCTCGAAAGGCATTTGAAGAAACGTTCTTCGTTGTACCCCTCAATGAAATTGAGTTACTCCTTGGAGAATCTTTTTGTAATTTTTGGAAAGTAAATATTGATCATGGTTCTAAAACGTTAAAAATACTTAGTCAACGAGTAGAAGTGAAAATGTTTAGTAGTCCTCAGTCGAATACCGCTGTTTCTGCTGCTGCTGTTTCTCGTTCCAGGGAGCAACTTGAAGAAATACCTACATGTGAACCAGGTGATAATTTTGACAAGTGGACGGGTCTGGACAAAAACATGTCTTTTCAAAATGACATGATCAATAGTTCCACTGTTGAGAGCACAGCTGGCAAGGATGTTCCAGTAGGATGAACCCAGGTACTGGCAAAATATCTGATGTTGATAATAGTAAGGTGGATATTAATAATGATGTTGAAGGGTTTAAACAATATGTCTTGTCTAGTTTTAGTGATACTATATCTGATCGTTTAGGGGAGATAAAAGAATTTAAATATAAAATCCAAATGCAGGATTCTACTCCTGTACGTCTCCAGCCGTATTTTGTTCCCAGAAATTAACTAAAAGAACTTCATGATTATAGAAATAAGTTAATGGAACAAAATGTAGTGGAAGAGGTCAACTCTTCAGTTTATGCTTCACCGTGTTTTTTGTTGACCAATCCCGATAAGATGAAAAGGCTCGTTGTTGCTTATTCAGATATTAATTTAAAAATTAAAGTAGATGCGTATCCAGCTCCCAATTTAGATGCTACAATTACTGGCATGACTCAAGCTAAATGGTATAGCCGTTTATACATCAGACAGGCGAATTATCAATGTTCCTTAGATGATGAAAGTAAAAAATATACAGCATTTGTTACTCCTACAAGAGTACTACAGTTCCGTAAACTTCCCATAGGACTAGCTGTTAGTAGTTTTGTATTATCGAGTCTAATGCATCGCATTTTCAATGATTTGATAGATGAATATTTTGATTTCTATCATGATGATTTAATAATTCATACTCCCGACTTGCAAAATCATGAGGAGATGTTGGTTAAGATACTCACACGGCTTAGTGACTGGGGTATCACAGTCTCACCTAGGAAAACAGTGCTATTATGTAATCGTATTAAATTTCTTGGTTATGTTTTTGACAATCGGAAAATGATGATAGATCCTGGAAGAATTTCTGTAATTCAGAATCTACCAAAACCTAAGAACAGACGTGGGTTGAATAAACTATGTGGCTTTACAAATTTTTACTCACGTTTCGTACCAGAATACAGCGAGATAATGGCTCCTTTATTTAAACTCCGTAGCGAAAAAACAACATTTCAATGGGGAGTTATTGAAGCTTTAGCGCTTGAACGTTTGAAAGTGGCATATTTGAATTATGTAATTCTTAAGGTCCCCAACTTGGATGATTCCTTTGTAATTCATTGTGACTCGTCTACTCGTGCTTATGCTAGTGCTCTAAGTCAATACTATAAAGAGGGAAATTTGTGTCCGGTGTACTTTTATTCCAAGGCTATTCCTGAGTCGGATTTTAATAAATCTGTATACGAATTAGGACTTAAATCCTTATGTTTAGCCATTACTAAGTTTGAAATGTATTTACACAAACAATTCATAATTTATAGTGATAATAGTGCATTACAATGGATGCTGCGTAATCATAAAAGGCAGCGAAAATATGCTACTATGTTGGAAAGCATTTCAAGGTACCAATTTAAAGTTAAACATCTAAGAGGCCAAAGCAATGTGGCAGCAGATTTCTTATCAAGAATGGATAATGCCTTCGATTTCCATCCTGTGTCGCTTGATACTCAAGACTTCATACAGGATGAGGGTAAGAATGTCATTATTAACTTTGCTGTGTTATGGGGGCAACCTGAATTAAATACATCTTTAGTGCAGTGGCAGGCTGAAGATAAAAGTTGTTCCGAAATACTTGGTAAAATAAAAGGTAAACAGGATGTATCTGGATATATTGTCAGGAATAACGTGCTTCTCAAGCGTACCAGGGCTAAAAAGGGTGATGGTTATCATGTAGTCGTGCCAGAAGCCTTGAGGACCAGCATCATGAAATATTGGCATGAACAAATTGTTGGAGGAGGCCATGGTGCATATCTGAAGACAGTACAGAAAATTGCGGCGCGCTTTACTTGGCCTAGCCTTTTCAAAGAAGTTAAGTTGTTCGTTGAACGGTGTGAAATATGCCAGCGAACTAAATATAGTAATAAGAAGCCAGCTGGAGAGTATTTTTCCAATAAGGTATTTAGACCTAATTCCACGTGCTATACGGATACGGAGGGTTACTTTCCGAGTAGCCAAGGATTCCGTTATTTACTCGTTATTACTGATGCCAGCAGTCGATTTGTGATGATCGAACCGTTGAGAGCCTTGAGTTCGAAAATTATTTGCGCTAAGTCGGAGAAATTATTCCTTACCTTCGGACATATCAACAAGTTAGTACATGATAGAGCAAGTTATTTTTCTAGCGCTTATTTTCGCCAGTTCCTTTTTGATCATGGTATACAGGATGTTCCTACTAGTCCATACAATCCATCTTCTAATTTATGTGAACGTCAGAATAGAAACATAATACAGATGTTGAGATGTTATATTGATAAAGAACAGAAGACATGGGTCCAAAATATTTCGAAATTACAGTATACTCTCAACATAACTGTGAATGAAAGCACTCAAATGACACCTTCTGACATATATGTAGGGAGGAAATTCATAAACCCTGGACGCTAGATGGACGTTGAACGATTTAGTGTTGGAAGAAGCAGTAGACACGAAAGAACGTTTGCAGACCATAGTCAAGAATGTTACCAAAGCATGGGAACGGCGAAAGAAGTTACAACAAACGACATAGGCCAATTGTATTCTCTATAGGAGACAGTGTATTAATAAGAAAAATCATGAAATACAGCATTGATCACCATTTTAAGTACACTTTCTACTACGGGGGAACACAGTCTCACGATTTCGGAACAGGATTCCTCATTAAGAACGGTGCCGGTTCAGAATATAGAGTTCGTAAACGAAAGACTATCGTACGTTACGA
This sequence comes from Lepisma saccharinum, assembly GCA_022664845.1. Lineage (NCBI taxonomy): Eukaryota > Metazoa > Arthropoda > Insecta > Zygentoma > Lepismatidae > Lepisma > Lepisma saccharinum. Next base: position 7,420 of record JAGDQP010033693.1, on the reverse strand, counting down.
TACGTACTCGATGGGGCAACACGGTTTTATTAAACGTCTATACTCCGACCAATGTGGCTACTGATAACGACAAAGATATATTCTACGATGAGCTGGAAAGGCTGTTTGACCGAATGCCGAAGTATAATTCGAAAATTGTGTTGGGTGATTGCAATGCAAAGGTAGGGAGGAAAGAAAAATATAGACCTACTATAGGCAAATAGAGCCTTCACGAAAAGACCAACAACAATGGAGAAAGACTGATAACTTTCGCGATTTCGAAAAACCTACTGGTAAAGAGCACGTACTTTGAACACAAAGACATACACAAATACACATGGGTATCTCCGGACGGCAAAACTCTCAACCAGATCGATCACGTATTAGTAAACAGACGAAGGCACACCAACATAATGGATGTTAGGTCGTACAGAGGAGCGGAAGGTGACACCGACCATCAATTAGTGATCACAAAAGTAAGGAAAAGGTTATTCAACGCGAACAGAGAAAACAAGGGGTCAAAACAACTTAAATTCGAAGTGAAACGATTAAATAATCCGAGCATAAAAGCAGATTACCAACTCGAACTTTCAAATAGGTTCGAAATCCTAGCCGACTCGAGTAATAATAGTGATGATATTAATAATGAAATTGATGTAAGTAAGATGTGGGAGGCAATTCGTGAAACAATTAAGCGCGCAGCGAACGAACGTGTAGGTGAGAAGAAACAACAGAGAAACAAACCTTGGTTTGATGAAGAATGCCTTAAACTTCATGAGGAACGAAAACAAGCAAGGCAACGATGGCTAAATAATAAAAGCGAAGCAAATATCAACCACCATAGTAATGCGAAACGAAACGCCACACTCGGGTAAACAAAAAGCGAGAATGTCTGACGCGGAAGATTGAGGAGATAGAGGAAAACGGGAAGACAAATAGCATACGAGATCTATACAAAGGGGTAAACTCGTTAAATAAAGGTTACCAGCCGAGGTTAGGAATTATTAGAAATGAACGTGGAGATCTCCAGGCTGATCCGACTAAAATTGTCGATGTGTGGAAAAGTTACTTCGACAAACTTCTTAATGTACAGAGAAAATTCTAGCAGAATTGCTGCACATATATAAACAAACAAATACATTTTAATTTATGCACACAGATTAGTATGGAATTATTTCAAATAAGTTTATTCGGAAAACTTAAAATTTGTAACAGGGATTAAGAAACCCAATTGATTCCTTTTTTGGTTATTATCAAGTTACGATACTTCATGCGCACTGAAAATGAACTGAATATATATTTTAACTACGAATATCATAACGGGATTCACATGATTAAAGTAGTACTTCTTTTTGTTTTGCGAGTAGTAAAAAGAAATTTTAAAAAATATTATGATATTGTCAAAATGACATTTATTTTAGGCTAATTTTAATGCTGCATGAAAGACCTTGTTATACACAAACTAACAAAAAAAATAATATAATTCGTAGGTCTACAATAAAGTTACTACTAGGTAGGTCATTTACTTAGGGAGACATGTCACAGAACGATAAGTATTTTCCTCTTTGTATGTTATGTAGAAAGGTAAACCATTGAAATCAATTACGTATAGACTATACAATGATACGGTACTGTGACCAGCATTTGGATATTATTAGTCCTTGAAGTATTACGTCAGCACATAGTAATCATTTTACGTCCCTCGCCCTTTATAAGAAAAATTAAGCAAAACCATTATTCCCAGCACACATAATTCAACCTTAAACCCCCTTCTCCTGGTTAATATTTTTAAAATTTTTATTTATAACCTTCTGGCGTCTAAGGTTCAGGACCTGGGTAATAACTAAACGACCTGTTATATCATTATAAAAATGATGAGTGTTCTTCCTGGAGCCGGATCCTCATCCGAAGGTCCCTGGATAAGGTGAACCGATGGTCGTTTCGCATTGCATTCTATTGGATGAATATGACGTCCTAAGGACGGAACTTACATATTAACGTGGGTTCCGAACCACTTTTGTTCCCATCGGGAATCGGAAGCAGGAACCCTTGAATGCAAGGCAGCGAGCGTTACCACAGGGGGCACTTACAGTAAAAAAAAAAGACAAAGAAAAATGGCTAATTTTTATGAAAACTAAAACCGATAATTTAAAGAAGTTTAATTACTTTCATATTTTATAACTCATACGTTGAATATTTTAATGAACGCTGTAGCAAGGGATAAAGGCAGTATTTTAAGTTTGTGGGGGTGTAAAATGAAAATTGCGAGGATGTAAGTGGAGTTTTGCACGGTATTTATTGATTTTTGACCGTAACAATTTTAAAGTTGAAGTGCTCACAACCATTTGGAGGGGTGATACCTCCACAAGAGGGTCTCGCGGAATCACTGGCTCTATCGTACCTTCTCGAGAAAAGTGAGAACTGAAAAATAAAAATGCCTAAGTATTGGTTAAAATGCATTAGAGAACTATTCTTATTTGACAAAAATGTCACAAGTTTACATAGCTGGCCCGATTGATAGCAGAAGTGTCACATTTCCTTTTGACGAATTTTAAATTTAGCTTCTCAAGGTAAACCACTTCTTTCCTCCTGTAAAATTATACTTTTGTGTCACTTTTCTTGAGAAAGTGTGACATGAATTTGTGAAGTCCATACTTTTATTTCATATATTTGGGGAAAATATTCGTTTATTTTACATTTTTATATTTATTTTCTATGTTTTATAAAAGTAACATAATAAATTTTACGTTACGTTCCTTGCTAAAAAGGGAGTAAAATAACACCCACTCCTTATTTATTCTTTGTAATCCCTCAATATTCTTCAACGCTATGAGAAACCCAAACTACCAAAATCCACATGCATCAAAGCTTAGAAAGCTGAGCAAGAATATAAATGTCTATATTTATCCGTCCTCGAGTCGAATCACTCTCGAACACTTTTATATTATTATTGAAGAACAATAGAGAATACAGTAGTTTGGTATTGATAATTTGATATATAATTATACGAGTCATATTTTTAAACTACATTGTAACGTGTTAAATAATATTTATCAGAATGAACCTGTCACAAATCTTCTTCTAGTATGAAACAACGTCAACAAAAGCATTGAATTAATATTATCGACGTTCATGAAAATGAAACTTAGATTCTCGAAAGCAAGTCTTGTTCTCGTCTCGAGTCTCGAGGGATAAGTCTCGGTCTTCGCCTCGTCTCGAGTAAGTATCGGTGCATAGTGATTCCTTGACCTTAGTCTCGGTCTCGAATTCGAGACGAGACGGCACGACACCAAGACTAGTCTCGGTCTTGGTACTATGCGTAATTCTGTATCAATCGATATAGTACAGTCGCGGGCCTAAACTCCCTTATATCGTTTAAATATTTAGAAAAACCTGAGCAAAAAGCTTTAATACCTATCTCGATTACTTGGGAGAGGACGGATCACGGTGAGCTCTGGATAAAATGGCGCCATCCAAATACTCGCCTTCTTCGACTAAGGTTATTCATTAAAAACCCTCAGTCTAGATGGCCAGTTACCATAGGGTTTCTAGCGACTTCACATTCCTATATATGCATTAATTAGGCTCCGGGGCCATCTTTGACGGAACATCCATGTGCCCTCGAGATTAGAACCAGGAATCATAAGAAGACACCGTAATACCTCTCCGTAGATCCAGGTATCGTATTCACGACTACCTCACAGACTACTAAGCCACGGAGTACGGGAAAATGTCCCTTGTTGAGTTTCGAATCCAGTCCTTCTGGGTAAATTCTAGAGATAGTCTAAATATCTGGATGACACATTATCTGGAAGCCGTTGTCGAAAAGATCTGGATCACCTATTTTCATGAAATTTGCGTAGCAAGTGCAGAAACCTTCGTAGAACTCAGGTGTGTTGGAATATTTGTACATGAAATGAATAAGGACCGAGTTAGAACCCATGAAATTGAGGGGAATCAAGTTGATTTTGACTTCTAAATCACTCAGTTCTTGCATTTTTTAAGGACAAGGGCCAAAATGTCCCTTTTCGCATCAGAAGAAATGTATTTTACGATGAGAAATTAAACAAAGCTATTTCCTTACTGAGATTTAAGGAAAAAATACTGTGGAGCAGTTCCTCTTCTGAGATACATATATCTAGCTAGCAGTTCCTAACATTTACAATGACAGGTTAGCAGCTTTGTGGTAGGCAAGTCCGGATAGTATTTTATCCGGATTTGGCCATCCATAACACCACATATGGGGAGTTTTTCTCGTGAATGGCACATAAGCAGCAAGGTATATGGATGTCAACCTTGCTCGGAAAAGCGATATCATCTCGGTATGATTTGTTGGTAATTCAAATTTACGTGAATAATATATTTATTAACGTAGACAATTGTCATTTCAAGTCGATTTGTAATTATTAAGTTGCTATTAACAGTGTTTTCCGCGAAAACATTTGACGTATTTTTCAATGTGTTTAAATAAGCATATGGTAATGTTTTTTTGCGTCTCAATATGGCGGATAGGCCACGCCCACCGGCTTAACTTTTCCAACATGGAGTTATGGGAGGACAGCCATTATATTTTATATGCTCTCTCTATGAATGTAAATAATCATGTACCTTACGAAGTTTGCACCATTATTTCAGGAACACCCTGTATAATGATCCCCGTATATACACTGACATGCCATAATGCATAGGATACCTGCCAAATTCATTGTACAACCTGAAAAAGAATATATAATGCTTTTGTGATTAGCCTATGAATCATGTAGTTTGCTTATGTAAGCATTATTATTAATATTTACATTGCAACATTTTCCTACCAATATTTGAATATGTCGCTTGAATTAAAACCCTAAAGTAAATTCTGTAGCTTATCAACTATACGAGTTATTTATTTATTTGTTTTGTTACCTTCAGAAGAACATGTAAAACAAAGTTTTCTTGCACGAAATTATATGTAATAGCATGCTACAAATGCACATAAAAACATTTCATAACGTGTGCCGAAAGTGTCCTAAAAGTGCACTTGCAAGGCATCAAAAGTTACATCCGAATAATGCGAAGTTTCGTTAATATGAACTAAATGTGTATATAATATGTATCATGGACCACAAGCAAATACGAGAACACATTGAGCACAGAAAAAACTTACATTTTTTAAGTAGGTACACATAAAGTTCACATTGGTTCACAATGAGTTCATTTTTGGTGAGGTATTTGTGTGCTTTTTTGTGGCTGGATATTTTCAGTGTAGTAAATGAGGATCAAAATTGAACCCAAAGATTGCACCTAGGTAACAATTATGATTGACAAGTGGTTTCCAGAAAGCCTTTCATCCCGATGGAATGATAGACAAGCCAATGAAAAGAATGACAGCTGCGCCCCACAATCACGAACTTTGCTCAGATACATTCTTTGAAACAAATTCAATCGACTTTCGCTAAATCCAAACGGTTTTTGTCTTTCTCTGTCGAGATATTACACCATTTCTGACGATGACGTCCTAACTTTGGAAACAGTTTCTTTTTTGTTCGCTGGGATCGTTCGCAGGATCTTCCGATTACTAAGCCAGTGCTCTACTAACTGAGCTAAGTCCACTCTGTAACATGATTCAGATTGCTTGTATTTAATGCGAAATTAAATATTAGAAACGCAAATATTCTACCGATTATTTCTTTCATCTTTTCCTTATCTTCCCTTCTTGTTTTTGTAATTTTGTGTGCCCTAGAATGCCAAAATTTACCATTAAACCCGTTTCAAACAGTTCCTTTTTTGTATTAAAGGAATGATTGTAGCATAATTTACAATATTCTTATCAGAGTACTCTAATCAGAGTATTCTGATCAGAGTACTCTTATCAGAGTACTCTATAATTTACTGTATTCTACTAATATATGTAATTGACATCATACAACTATGTCCACTAGCGTATAGTTAGATCGCATTACGCATTGATACCCATTCTCCATCCGACGCCAATGGTTAAAGTTGCTGATTCCATTTATTCTGGTTCGGCAATTCGGATTTTCGACGCTTATTTATTTATTTATTTAGGAAGAATACAACGGGCGTATGCCCAGTTATGGTATTCTGTAAAAAGTAAATTACAATTTAGTTTTTTTTGTATTACCAGGAATGTTTAGTAACATATAATCAGTCCCTACTCTCAATATTATCAACAAAATATAAACACAATATATGCTAAACACAAAAGAAATACAACACAATATAAAGTCAAATTTAAAATTAACGTCACTATTTCAAGTGCAATAGTAATGCATACGTGATATATGTAAGTTAATACTATACACTGTAGAAACACAAAGTAAATATACAAATATAGATATAAGAATATGATAAGACTGATAATACAAATATAATTAAATGATTGTTAATTCCCTTTTAGGTTTGTATGTGCCCATCGTAAGTTTTTTTTTTCTTTTTGGTCATCCTATCTCTATAAACTAGAGCTTAGTATAGTAATTTTGCTTGCTTTAGAATAATTTTATTAAATTATTCTGAAAACTTCTTTGGCTTTGCTCACATATGTCTACCTCGTATTTCATTCCACATAATTTATTGTACGAAAAGCACATTATCCAAATGGGTGACTTTTTCAGAATCTCAGTTTGCGCTTTCCTACAGTGGAAAGGTCTTTGTTATCCATTCGGGTTCTAGTATCCGGTATTCGAAATTGGATTTCAGAGAGTAAGTCTATACTATCTACGCAGTTATGAATTAATTTATAAAGAAAGAGTGAGTCAATCATGATTCTCCTGTTCTCCAGCGTAAGGAGTTCAACATTCTGAATTAGGTTTACATAATGTTCAAATTTAGGATAAAAGCCAGTTGGTTTGTACGTTAGGAGTCTGAGGAATTTAGATTGAATTTTTTCTATTTTCTGACACTTAATTTGAGTGGTGGGATTCCAGATAATGGATGCATATTCAAGTTTCGGTCGAACCAATGAATAATATAATTTTTGGTATGTACTAGTCATTCTGAAGTCCTTTGCTGTTTTATAAATAAATCCTAGAATTCTGAATGATTCTGCACTTACATTGTTTACATGACAATTAAACGTTAGTTTAGAGTCAAAGACAACCCCAAGATCTTTTATTATTTCTGGTCTTGGTAAAACTGTGTTATTGATTGAGTAAGGAAACTGAATAAATGTTTGTCGTCTAGTAAATGTCATCGAAGTGCATTTTTTGATATTCAAGTCTAGTTTATTTCTGTGACACCAGCTATTTATATCTGGTGTAGTAAAACGTAATCCATTATTTTGCCAATAGATAGCTTCAGTGATCTGTATCTCGCGTTGTATAAGTCCGATCGGGTTCAACGAGATGCCGTTCAAACGATGAGATTACATACTACAAACACTGTTCAGATAGTTGTGATGAGTTGACTCAGTGTTGTGTGAGCGCGCGTCAAAATGGACACT
>JAGDQP010033692.1:0-20533 GCA_022664845.1 Lepisma saccharinum | reverse complement strand
GCGGCGGTACGCCATCGGCTCGAAGGTCCCGGGTTCGAGTCCAGGCAGAGACATGGGTGTGGATTTTAAAAGCTAAAGAAGAATCGTGACGGGCCGAAGTCCACAATTACTAGACTGACCCATATAAAAATGAAGTTTACCAAAGTTTAACGATTTATGTTCCGGTACAGACTCCATTTCTCATCATCCGTGACAGTGTGTGTCAAGAACCGATCATGACTTTTTTGAGGCGACTGACTCGTAAACTAACTATTCACTTTCTAGTACAATTTAACTTTTTTCGTGACTTTTTCGACCAGGTTGGAAAAAACTTTTTTTTATGTTCAGAAAGTATCTTTTGTTTTTTCAAACACTTTTTTTAGAGACTGCAAGGTTTTTTAGAGGTACCGCACCACATATTTCAGACCAACGGCACGAAGTGAGATGGGGTGGTCAGTCCCACACTCGGCTGTCTTTACTTTCCAAAGTGCCCACGAATACCAAGGACACTGTGGTACTCAATTTGATAGGAAGCTGAGTATACCTCAGAGGTATGGGAACACTGGAGGAAAACTCTACAGTGGCCTGGCCGGGATTTGAATTACACTTCTTAAAATGCTCTCTCATTCGGGCAACAAGGCCTGCCATTTCCTTTTTACACAATCTACATTTGGCTTCTACAGTTTTATATATTTTCGGAAGGATTAGCTTTAATAAGGTGCGTCCAGATTAAATCCTGTTTCTTCCTGTGCGACTCATTGATAATGGGTCTATAAACGAACTGCAAAGAAGCAAAGTACCTAATAAGTTCTACTATTCGACATAAACTCCAAGCACCGAATAAGAAATGATTATCAAATCTGCACAGTTACTCACTACTGTCCCTTTCCTCAAACAAAAAGAAGCAATGTAATCCATAGAAGCAAATACACGCCCATGAAGTTTTTCTTTTCCTGGCAGTTTCTCACAATAAATTAAAAAAGGAAGAATTGAAATATGAAACTCATGTTTCATGTTATTGATAGTGAATTAATATTTCCTGCTTCTAGCATTCAAACGATAAAATACAAATCAAAATAACGCATTTCATGTCTTCACCTGTAGGCTTGCGGCGCCATAATACAAATTATTTTGGAAACTAGCTTTCACACGAGACAAATTGCATACGTTCTACTGGTAAAAACACATCCTTTCGTACTCTTAAAAATAATATGATTCTTTCAAAGAAGAAAAATAAAATTAACATGTTTTAAACTAAAACATCGTTAGAAACAAATGTTCAAAGTGTTTTAAATAAAATGTTTAAAACAATCTCCTCTGTTTAAAACTTTTTAAAAAAACATTTCAACCCTGGTTTTGACTAGTCCAGTCAATTCAGGGTTTTCATTACTTTCTTTATTACTCCAAATCTTGAAAATGCTCATCTTTTTCTTTGAACATATGATTTACTTATTTTACTAACTTTATAATAGTCAGAAAGTTGAACGTTTCCACTCCGACAGTTATCTGTATCTTTTCTTTATTTCAGAATTTCAAGAACTCTCTGTTGTAAGTGACGAAAATGATCTGTTGAACATTCAAATTATGAGTCGATAAAACCACAGAGAAACGAAATAAACGATGCTCTACGCAGATATTTCCTCAGTGATGTTTGTAAAATACTAAAGTAAAATATTTTATTAAGAACTGAATGCAGCACATAAATTTTCCAGTAAAAGATGATAACTCAGTTAAGTTTAGCAGCCGTCTCATTGTCAACTGTTGCATATGGTGCCGTTCTGTTTGCCTTCTGGGCCTTAAGTATAACAACAGTGACTTTAAAAGAATTGATTGTGGACTTCTCTATCAGTGTTCCAATGGCATTTTTCTTTATGTATTTAATTACAGACAAGCCCTCAGCTTTTTTACTTAGTCTTCCGATGGCAATTGCAACTATTATTCTTATCGTATACTTGACGCTGATAATTCACATAATTACCTGGCCATATAGAGTTTGAAGGAACTTCCAACCAATTTTATCGTTTGGAATTGTGGATCGATTTTTGATAAGAAGAATATTGTGAAGTCTTCCTAAAGTCTTTTATTTTCAGTTTGTTAGAATTTGTATTAAGCTGTAGTAATGAATAAAAAGTTGTATTCATTAAAAAAACACTTTCTGGTTACTTTGAAAACATATTGGTACCAGGTTTTACATGTTATCAGATAAAATGTATAAGTAATATAGTGTTGTGTCTAAGAATATTTCAGAAAGTTACCCACGGACATTGTTAGTTTTCTTACTGTGTATTGTGTTAAATCTGTACCTCAGAGCTAGAACCGTCTAAGTCCAATTTTGGACACAACATTACCAAAGCAGTTTTGTACAGCATTCGGAAGGTCTCACATACTGGTTGCTCGATTCTTGCTGTAACTATGTTAATAATGTAAATAAGTAAGTCTATTATGTAGTTTGTCCATTTAGAAAGGAAATTTTTCTCTCTCTCTTGGAATCAAGGATTTGTTACTTACGCGCTTCTAGCTCTCAGTTACAGAAGTAGTGTCTAAAGAGTAGAGAAGATGCTGTTCTCGTGGAACGGTTCCAACGGTTATAGTTATGAGAAAGGAACTGCTCATCCTTTGGAACTCTTGCTAATCGGAAGTTTGCATACAGAAAAAAAAACATGTTGCTACTCGATACACGAATTAGTAGCACAATAAATTAAAATAAATATCATTAGAAATTTTTGTATTATCCTTGTATTTAGAATTTTACTTAATAGTACGTTTTAAGATAAGCTTACATTTCACGACTCGTTCAGTGTAGAAAGTATTAACCTCTGAATTTGACGCTAGATCTATCTGTCATCGTTGCCGTAAACTAGAGTAGATCGAGTATAAATAATAAAAAAAAACACCTAACCAATGATTAATAAACTTTATAGAATTTGAAAATACATATACGTATAAAAAATAAAAGTTATTTTTCTGAAAAAAAAAAAAAAACACCCAGCCGGCAACAGAACCCAGGTCAGCGAATTAGCTGCTCGATACGGTAGCTACAACGCTAAAGCGCCAACTTCCCAGCAGTTGCTTGTCAGTGTTCTTTGTGAAGTACTGCTTCACGACACGCCCATGAGTCGAAACACGTGGCCTTATCCTTTCTACTCTGAGTGACTCCTTACGTTTCAGGTTCTGATGGTTTTCAACTGTTAGTAATGTTGCAAGGTACTTATATGGTTATTTTTTCTAGTATATGTATTAATTCTCTTAACACCAGACTGGAAATGAAACATTCTGATTAAACAAAATATTTATAATAGAAGGGGATAACGCAAAATATTTCATTTATATATCCTTGTATGCAAATTCTTAATTAAAGAAACTACAATACTGTAAACATGTTAAACGAACTTTTAAAGTAGCTACCAGTGGAATATTGTTTCAATTTCAAATGATTTTTCTTTATAATAGTCGCCTCTATAACCATAAATCTCCCCGTGTGAAAGTGACTCAACTCAGCACTGAATATCGTAATATTTCACACCTATACACAGCAACGAATAAAAGAATTATTTGTGTAATTTTCCAACTTCTGACCACAACGACTTCTTTACCAACTTCTCTACATTTGATATTTTACTTCTGTAAAATTAGTTTAATAGCTGATTTTCATAGACTGAAACTCGAAACAACAACTCAAATATAATTAATTTTCTCTCTTGTGCTCTGATTCTCCTACATATCTAAATTTCCGTAAGAACTGTGAAATTTTCGTTCTCTGTTCTAAGATCTGCTTAGTCGTACCATAACGAATCTTGAAACATCGTCCGAAAGCATCCTAATTACTATTCCCTGCTAGTCGTTGTGCTCACTACAAGCATCAGTTTCAAACATTCCGTTGTCCACTCTATGAAGCACATTGTTACAGCAAGACGTGTAATACACGTGTATTATGACCTAGCACAGTATGTAACCCCTGTTCCGCCATGCGTATATAACACCACCCCCGTTACGCCGAGTTCCAGTGCACTGCAAGATAATTATGATGGTGACTGCAGGTCCGTGTGACTATGTGGACTGATGAGCTGTTAAATTTAGTGTTACACGATTGTCGTACGGCGTCCGTATTAAGCGGCATTTCACTCAACACAATACCGGCAATAGTACAATCACCTATTGCATTAATTGTAAACCTTAGTCCCTCGTATCGTGGAGGGACGCATTGGATATGCATATATATTAATCACCAACGGCGGGGGGTTTTCTTCGATCCTCTTTCACAACCCCCGCTCAAACCTACTGTTTATTTTCTGCAACTTAATTACAATGTATATCATTAAATAAAATCAAGTACCAGGCTGATGATTTCGTGTTATGTGGCATGTTTTGCATTGTATACATGTATTTTAAAGTTCGTAATGTAAATATTTTTTCCAAATTGTCAACAACCAACCTAGCACGGAATGATCAACTTGTACGACAGTACGTCAAACAAATACTAAGATAACCAAAATGTAAACTGTAAAACCTTATGTAGTAGTTTAGTTTAGTTGTAAGACCTTTTGTAGTAGCGTAGTTTCATTGTAATAAAACACTTTTACAGCAATTTTGTGTTCTGGGTTTCATTTCAATAAATGATCCTAATCTGAGTTGTATACATTTATTGGCTTTAGTCGTTACAATTGTAATATGGATATGCCATCCACTACCTTTGCCCTTTGTAATTTCATCCAGCATTGTAATTGTATGCAGGTACAAAGTGTGCATGCATACTCTTACACTGATTGCTGATACGTAAATTGATCATATCAACTTTAAATTGTAAGGTACGCAAGGTAGGACATGCTTGATCTTCCAGGTTAATGAGACTCCTCAACTGAAAAATCTGACGTAATACAACAAACTTTTCATGACCCTTACAGTAAAATATAGATCCCATCTCACAACATTGTGCAACAAGATGGCGGATATGCGATACCGTATATCCATTGGAGGTATTCCATTCTAACCCGTGCAACTTATGGGTTAGCCAATCCACCTGCCGTTGGTACCCCTCGGCTAAATCAGAACGTTCACATTGTAATGTCAACAGGTAATGAAATATCAATGTGGCATCACATGCAACTAGGCAAAATTCACGAATAATATATTCCTTAGGGGATATCTTAAAACCTTGAAAATCGATTATGTACTGCCTTGCGCATAATACACGTGAACCTGCTGGGTTCTGTTGTTGAAGAACTAAAGGGATTAATTGTGCAATGCGCTCTGGGTCTTTCATAAACTGACGCACAACATTTAACAATGACGCTTTCAAAGTGTGTGCATGGCCTTGTTCTACGAAATGATCATAATACTCCTGAAATAGTTCAGGATCGTTCAATAACTCTCCCCATCAATCACAGTACCCGTATTCCACACGTACATACAGTTATGCATTTTGCGTAAGTTACACTCGGTACACTGAATAGGATTGTTTTGTAAGTACGTACCTATGGTATTCAACACGCATTTGTCATCAATATGCTCGCCTCGGCAACTCGTGCACTGAGCCATACTAGGTTCAACACATACACAATTTAACTAAGTACAATGATGATTACACTGGTCCATTACATAGGTCCACTAAGTAATAAAGTGATTACACTGATCCAATACATTGGTCCACTACGTACAATGGTGAATACACAGTTCCACTATAACACTGCATGCAGATATCGTTCCACGTACATTTTCACTTGGATTTGAAAGATACATTCAGATCCTTGGCAAAAAACATATCCACGAGATCACCCATTCGGGTTTTCATCCTGCACACCCCAATCGAACTTTTCCTTCAGTTAAGTACCGTGCGAATGATTTTCCACGTGGCGTGTAAACAACGTGTTGACAGTCTCTCCTTCACGTAAGATTACTTTTGTACGGGTGGCAAATAATGTATAGATCTCATCTGGTGATGCATCAGGAAATAAATAAACACCATGATGACCCGTTCATACGTGATCCCGTTGACTAGGTTGGTTCGTATAGCACCCTATATTCAACAAGCAGCGGCCTGCTTCCCAATGCTACAATACATGCTACAATATACGGTTCGTCCACCCACTGTGGTGTACATTTACACGGCGGTGATTTAGCCTAGTTCAAGGTAGTACTGGCACCTGACATAATAGCATTGTCTACGTTTGTTGCGGCCATGGCTACTGCTGAACAAATTTTATCATGAACGCACTTAAACCACCTGGCCAAACATGCGCAAACAAACATCGACGTACACCGCAATCGCGCAACTAACACACACCTTCTATCAAACACCTACTCCCACCACTCCACGCAACGCCGGTACCCTTTGGTCCTTTGTTCACAATCTACTTCAGCCATCATCTGTCAGCGCTATACATTACTTCCTCACTGCAACGGTAGCTCCCATTGTGATTTATTCCATACCCTAATTGCACGCTATAGTTATGATATATCAAAACCGTACCACTCTTTCCACGTAAGTTAGCAATTCTCTCTCCCTTTGTCTGTGGTTATTTTCACTCGTCAACCTTTGTTACGGATGACAGGTCGATTTCTATCGCCTCATTGTTGATTAGGTGATGCTGGAATAGTCGTAGCTACGTCCCCGCGGTGTGGTTTGGGCATCAAACACCTTCTGTCGTAGTTTCTACTGTCTACCTTTGATACCTTTACACCTACACAGGTAAGACACAATTATTATAAAATGTATGGTTGAGACATCTTAGTAGTTTACTTTTGAAAATTAAGTATAGTCTTCCAAAGAAGCTCCACGCCATTTTACACCTTCTACTTATTTCATCCGTCAAGTTAACATTCAATGTTGCTTTGGGGGTGCCCTAGGTAAACATACTCATCAACTATACATATTCTCTCTACGAATCTTTATTTCCTTCTTTAAACATCTTGATTTCACATTACTTAAATTCATTCTAAGTCTTATTTTCAAACGCTCATTAGTCAGCCTTTCCATTCTGCTTTGTAGTTCTTCTGCACTTGAAGCAAATAAGATTATGTTATCAGCGAATAGTAGCTGATTAAGATATTCAAAATTGATTTTTATTCCAACTTCATTGCAGTTTAATTTTGAACAAACTCCTTCCAGCTCTTCTGAAAATAGGGTTTGGAGAAATTGACTCTCCTTGCCTTAACCTTTTCCAGTTTCAAAATGTTCACTTTCTTGATGTAGTCTAATGACAGTAGTGGCAGTCAAGTAAATGTTTCATGATGAGTGAGTTGTTACTAACGTTATGAACGAGCTGGTGAGGTTGTAAGGATAAGACCTACAGTATTTTAGTAAAATGGGCTCGGAAGCAGACCTCTTCAAGTTTGAACCCGTTACCAGAGGTACAAAAGGTAAGCGCTCTAACCTTTCAGCTACCTCAAGGTCATGTTTCGTAGTAATTTAATGTATGCACTTTCAATACTTTGATGTTCAAGTAGTTTAAGTATTGGTGTCAAGGAGACCGAGTCGAAAGCTTTTTCATAATGGAAGTTCATATTATTTACCCCTCTCCATAACTAGATTTAATACTTGTATGTAGTTTATTGTGCTAAATCTAGGAGGAAGTCCAGCTTGTTCACTTTCCTACTTAAATTCAAATTTTCCTTCAATATGATTCAGATTCTTCTTTAGCGACAAAGGTTTTAGCTAAGTTAAATTCTAGTCAGACGACGCGAGTTCTATCCTCGCACAGGCCAACTTTTTTCATTATTTTTAAGGCTACCAGAACAGGTTATTGATATCATTTTACTTATAAAACCCCTTAGTTCACGTCTATACATTTATGTTTTGATGGTGATCAAAGATCCATTTAATGTGTAAAATAAATACAAAGATAAATAAGAAGTGCAAGGCTGATACACAGAAGGCTACCATTCGTCAAATTTAAGTAAAACTAATTGTCAAGATACAAAAAACATTTAACTACTATACATATAGGAAACAGATACATAAATAACTCTGAATGGGGAAGTGGAAATCATCAGGACCTTAACTGTTAAGCTTATTCTAATATAAGCTTATTCATATAAACAAAAGCATTTCTTAGCTTTTGCTTAGAAATCAGTCCAGTAACCTGTGATCTCAAGCTTCAAGGAAGAGAAGTGTTCGTCTTTTAGAAGAAAAAAAATAGTGTCTAAATCTTTTCATTTCATGACAGTAAATCTCCGATCCAAATGCTTATACAAACTTATCTTACTCCAAAGTGTCAATTATATCATCTATTAATTACTGGTTTAAATGGGGCACTTTCTTTATTAGTTTAAATACCAGATATTGAATCACGTGCATTGCAGTAACTAAATTATCATTATTAAGCTCCAGAAGGAAGTTGTAAACTTCTAAAGATGGGATCTAAAATTTTTCGTAAAGTGGGTTCAAAATTAATCATTTCCATAGACCGTAATAGCTCACCAGTTTAAATGTTTAGAAACCCCAGCAATAAACTTATATTAAGCAGCAGTTTGCATTTTACTTAAATTTCTTCAATGTTGTTCTAATAATACGTAATTACGAACTTACGTAACTCAAATTAAGAAATAAAGTGTTTCTTTTGTAAGTTCTTAGGATTGAAAATTTGTACAGAGAATTGTATTACTCATAAGAAAAATTAGAAAAAAGAAAGTTCAAAAGAAAATGATGTAAAAGTCCCAGCCAGTGGATAAAGTGCTTCAAGGGATGAAGAAGAAAGAATCACCAGGAAAAAAAAACATGGAGATACAGCAGAAATATATAAATGACAAGGTGAAAAAATGAAAGAAAAAAGTTAGTACAATATTCTCAACATCCCTGAAAGAGAGAGATATAATCTATTCTTTTCAAAATAAGGAAATTCATTAAAGAAAACTGTAGTATGAGGGCCATGAAGATATTAAGGTAGAATGTACGTTTATTCTTTCAGTTTATAAATGTGTATGCGATAATCGATTGGATTAGGGCGTTAAGTCTTCAACTGATATTGTGTAATTGTGTAACTACTTCTGGTAATGTGTAATTAAAATCATTATATATTTGTAACGTCTTTTTTTCCTCGTAGATACGTAACTGTTGACACCAATAAAAAATATATATTGCGTGTGTTGTCTGTATCTGTGTGTGTGTGAGTGAGTGAGTCCATTTAGTATATAGGTTTATTTATTATTATTACTATTATTATTATTATTGTGCATTATTCTTTTTTTATTGTATTGTAATTCGCATATATTACTAACATTGTATATTTCATGTAATTCTATTATTATTGTATTGCCCTTACTAGTGGCTAATGTGCATTCTTCTTTTTTTTTTATTGTAATAATGTAACCATACTCTTATTTTGACAAGGGTTAGGTGGCAGAGCAGCCATAGGCTGAACCTCGCCCGCTTCAATAAAGACCATTTCAATTCAATTCAATTCGATTGAACTTAAAGGTTTCGGATTCAAATTTCGGTTGGGGGATAAATCTCCATAGTTTTCGATTTTAATTAAAACGTGACAAATAACTGTGACGGGCTGAAGTCAAAAGTTACTAGAATGCTTTATACAAAATGAAGTTTTTCAAACCTATTTTTATTTTCTTCACTTCAATTACATTTAAAGTTATTATGTACAGTAAGGTTAAAGTTAATGCTAAAATATCAGATAGGGAATACTAGTAATTAATCAGATTATAATAAAATATAAGGAGAGACTGATAATCGACGTACTCGAAAGTACAAGAACCAAGAGCCTTCTTTACGATCCTCTATCATAAGTGGAATGTATTCATGACATATTTGAAACCCTGCGCCAATCAAAACAAACAAAAGGAAATACTTATAAAATATTGTAGGAATCCTATCATAAACGCCTTCGGTGAAGAAACCGGACCCCTTATCAGTTGCGGTTAACCACCATCACAAGAATGATTCCGACAAGAAATTTCTCTGGCGTTGCCACTTTCTCGAAGTAGATGGCATAAGCGAAAGATAGCCATATCTTTTTTCCAAGCAGAAAAAGGAAGGAAGAAGAAAAAGGGAATGGAAGGGAAGAATAGTAAAGAAAGAAGTGGCAACGTTTGGGTCGAAACCACAGAGATTCCTTCCACATATTTGTGGTTTTGAAGAAAATATATGGTAACCTGAGGCTTTCTTATTTTGGACGGTTCTTTACACGTTCGAGAATTTGAAGTTCTTATAACACAAATTCCTACGCAAGAGACTCAGTTAGTGACTCCAAGGTAACTTGAAAACTAATATAAGCTATGTTCAAGAAGAAAAAGTCGTGGAGTAGATAATATCCTACTAAAATCATTGAAAAATCGTACTAGTAAATTTACTAGTATTCTTAGCATTTTTGATCATTGCTGTTCTGAAAGTTG
Source organism: Lepisma saccharinum (assembly GCA_022664845.1). Classification (NCBI taxonomy): domain Eukaryota; kingdom Metazoa; phylum Arthropoda; class Insecta; order Zygentoma; family Lepismatidae; genus Lepisma; species Lepisma saccharinum. The sequence goes on along the minus strand of JAGDQP010033692.1, from coordinate 10,213 downwards.
CTATTTACTTAGAGCATGGGAGGAAGCCTGCATAACAATTATTCCGGGGCCACGGTGGCTCAGTTGGTAAAGCGCTCACCTCTGGTGCTAGGGGACGTCGGATCGATCCCTGCTCATGCCATGTGGGCTTTGTGGTGGACAAACACCGTGTGCGTGGGTTTTCTCGGGGTGCTCCCGTTTCCTCCCACTTTCTCCATTCCACCAATTCATCCATACGGCCTGAGCTATAGTTGCCTAAAGGTCTTACAATAAATTTAATTCAACAACTATTCCAAACTCAGGGGAAAAGTCCATAAATCTGTGAGCTATAGACCTAATAGTGTACTATCACATCTAAGAAAATTGATTGAACGAGTCTTTCACTCAAGATAACTTCACTATATTGAGGTTCATTTCTTCCTTATTTTATCTAGTGAAGTATCAAGTCTAAACTCTACATTCAACAGTTTTGAGCGAGGTTTTTCCCTCAGTTTCAACAGGTGAATATCTGAATGCTGTATTAAAAACCTTACATTGGCTATTCCGACCTGAACAGAAAAAAAAAAATAGCTACAGCGTAAAATATTTTTTTAAAGTAAAATACTTCAATCAAGAGTGCTGTAATTGGTAAATTCCTTAATAAACATAATTTCCAGCATCAAAGCAGTAATTTTTAGGCTTGAACTGAAAAAGCTTGTATCCCCTCATTATGTCCATTTATCTAATGATAAGTTTCATCGCGAAAACTAGTAAAACTACAAAAGATCACTCAGCCGATGTTAAATTTGCTGATATTTTTTTCTTAAAACGTAAAATATTATATTTTATAGCTGATTATATTCTAAGCTTCTGGGGATATTTCATAAAACGGTCAAAAGGACGATTTTTTTTTTCGAAACGTAAAAATACCATACATCTTATGTTATAAATCAAACCCTGGGTGGAACTGTGATTAAAAAGACAATCATCAAACAAGATCAAAGTTCCATAAACCATCTCCATCCCTCACTACATCAAGATGATTCAACTTAAAACTCTTAAGTTAGAAGTAATAAAAATAGTAAGATGATTTAGGTGTCATTAAAAGTTCATGGTAAAAAGTTCAAAGCTAGGTCCGCAAGTTTCAACTCACAAACTGTTAACTTAAGAATTATTATAGACTTAATATAAACATGGTTCAGAAGGACTTAATGAGACGAGTTCAACACTTCAAATCTTCATAGATCAGATCTGTCAATCTAACCGTTCGTCTGTCCGTAGATAGATTTCCAGTGAGGAACTACTAGGGCTACAAAACTAGTTCAGACGACCAAAAGTCTAAACATTTCAGCAAAATATAAGAACAATGATATTTTTCTTTTATTATTGGGACGTTTTATGTTTAATAGAATCATACAAGATTTTGCTTACTTCAGAATTCCAAATACTACTGTGAATTATCAGTGCAGCGGGTTCGTTAATGTTTACTGTACTAAATAGACGAGATAAGTGCCGAGATTTGCTTTTCATCAGATTCATTCCTTTTTATTGCTATTATTTGTACAACACATACTTTACGAGAAGTTCTCCTATGAGTAATCACAGTTCTCATTAAGCTTCCAGTATTCTGAATCTACCATTGTCAAAATGCATCGAGAATCCAGGTACAGCAACGCCTATCCATCGAATTATCTCAAGCGAGTATCAGACAATACCGAATTTCTAAATTATCCAATAAAGATACACATATACGTTGCAAATATCGTCGAATTACAACGAATCTTTACGTTAAATACTGTCACCGGTGCTGTACAATTCCATAAACATTATAAAAGACTGGATTCTTAATTTTGCGACATTTTAAAATCAATAACAAACATAAAGTAAAAGTCAAACTTTAAATCTGACCGAAAATATCGTAAAGTGAACAAGGCTTAAACTGACAATTTGTTTTAAAATGTGCAACTTAAATGTGCTCGAAAAACATAACGTTTTTATGGAGTGATTTCCCATTTTAAGAACAACACATAAAACATCCAAACTAATTGTTCATTACTGAAGGCTAGTGGTAGCACATGTGCACAGCTCCCTCTGGGATCCTCATGACGTAATGAAAATCCGTAATTAATTACATAACTCAGTCATAGCCTAGTATTTAAAACTCATGCTTTCAATACGAGTAATCCGAAGACGAATTCTGGTTCTATATTCAGCATATTAGTTCAACTATATCTTTGATTAAAATCTAATGAACTCCAGTCTCAAAAGAAAACACAAAAGTAAAACCTGGTAGTAAATGCTAATTCTGTTAACAGTAGTAGGATGGTCACCTCAGCACACGTGTAGACTCCTCACTTCAATTCTAACTTTTACCAACTAAGCTTTCTCATTTTCTCAGGGCTTTCCCGTTTCCTTAGATTTTCTTCATTCCAACAATTCTTCCAACATCCAATCAGTCTGAGCGAATGTTAATTAAAGGTCATAATTAAAATAATAAGATCATTTCTCTCTATTTCCTTTCTAAGAGAGATAAAGTGTTAATATCAATAATAACAATAATACTATGTATTCAATTGAAGATTGATCATAAGCCAAAGGGTGCCCAACAAGATGAATAATCTGTTAAAAATTAAGCATGTAAAGAATCCATGATTCAATCAAGTTCAATCTTTAGAGCTTACTCTCGGTGCCTTTACTAGTCTTTTGTTCATAAATAAAACTGTTTCAGTAAAATTCAAGTGTTGTAACTGTTAAGCTCATCTCTATGATTATGAAGTGTAAAATATCATGTTCACATACAAACAATTAGGATTCAAATACTGGTTATAAATTATAAAAGCTAAGCGTACCCTTAGTACATCGCAGGGTAATGTAAAGTACGGGTAGTACTAAATAAATCCAAGTCTTATATTACAAAATACATGAAGTGAGTCTCCCTCAAAAATTAAATTCAGAAATCTATATAAAGAAGGATCACTACTTCGCAAAAAGTTAAACATAGGATCTACTACAAGATCAATATGTAAAATAAATCCGTCCGTCCGTAAAATAAAAATAATATGGTCCTTCCACCTGTACATAACAACAAATCTATTAAAGCATGTTTTTAATCTGAATTCAAATCAGTTGTCTTCCCCTAAAATTGAATTCAAAACTTCTTCCATACAATGTATAAATTTTAAAAGTAGGGCTTATAATACAGGTCAATTACCCGTAACATCAAATTTTAATTAAGTTGCAATTCACTTACCATAGTTGCTATCGTGTATTTAACTGATCTTAACTTTTCATTGCATATAGGGCCTAAGTTTGGTATAAATCTCAAAAGAGTTTCTCTCAGGTGTTTCTCAGAGGTTCTCTCAGGTGTTTCTCAGAGGTTCTCTCAGGTGTTTCTCAGAGTTTCTCAGGCAAAGCAAGTGTGCTGCCATCTAATGACAAAAGTGTGAGAATATCCTTATGTTCTTAAATTGTTATATCTGAGTAAAACTGGAAAGTATTCGTAAATGCCATAATAGTATATAACACTGTCAAAGCTTCCAATTTTCTATATTTTAAAAAAAAATTCAAGGTAAAGTATAAACTGCAAACAAAACATATTTTTTATTAGTATTTTTCCCTCTTTATTAATCAGTCAAATAATCAAATGTCCCTATGTCCCTCTAGTTAGGTCTTTAATCATTAGGTGTATTCAGGAATGAACCAATGTTGTCTAAAGGTCATAGATAGCATAGATAAAGGAAAAGAAAAATTAAAAAAGAAAAATCTAACTCTTTTACAATATTAAGGAAATAAATGCTATCTTGAAACGAAGGTCTTGTCTCTTCTGCTGTTGAGAATCAGTATAACTGAATTACTCACTGGGACTGTCTAGGATCTCTGAGTTATCATAATAATACAGGCCTGCATCAAGGATAGAAATTCTTCAGCAGGATTCAAATCCCAAAACTCCAGACTTAAAAGGCAGTGAGCATTGCCAATCGTCAAATAAATGTCCCTAATCAATATCAATTGCTAGCCATCTTCAATCACACGAAAAGGAGCTTCACACTTATTTGATATATACTTTGCAATCAGTTGAAAGTCTAGCGGAAATCGAAACTGAAATCTCTTCCTTCCTAGTTAATACGCGTTACCAGCTATCTTGTAGATAATGATGGTAGTTCTCTTATAAAGGCAATGTGATGGTAATGCAATCTTATGGATTTGTCACGGGTTTCTCATCATTTCAGTCAGTGGTGCAAATCAAACCCAAGACCTCTTTACTCTAAAGCAAAAATATTCAAAGAGAGAAACACAAATCATCTGCGCAAGATAAAGCCAAGGTGCTGTCACTCAAGCAAGTAAAAGGAATTCTCTATGGTTATATATTAATATAGCTGGTACCATATTTCACCCCCTCTGATTAAATTAAATCATAGATTATTTAATTCCAAGCTAGCGGAATTTAAAATGACTTTGTTTCCAATGTAGCGGGTTATACGTTAAATTGAACACGTTTCTATAAAGGTAAGCAAGAAAGTTCTGTCGCTTTTTCACCCACCACCTTCGAACATCGATATGTCACCTAAGACGTACCTGGAAGATCAAAAATAGTCCCCATCAGCATCGACGACCTTCTGCCAACGTTCTGGAAGGCCATGGATTCCATCGCGGTAGAACTTGGTGGGCCGTGAAGCGAAGAAAGTATCAAGTGCATTTTGCACCTCTACTAGGGATTTGAACTGGCGTCCTCTAAGGTGATTGTCCAAGGAATGGAACAGATGAAAATCGGACGGTGCAATGTCCGGGGAGTATGGCGGATGCAATAGTGTTTCCCATTCAAGGCGTAGAATGGTGTCCCGGGTCATCCTAGCCACGTGGGGCTTAGCGTAGTCCTGTAACATGAGGACCCCTTTGCGATTCAGAAGTGCTGACTCCAGAGTTTTTGAGTTTTTCTTGAACACGGCTCAACTGCTGACAGTACACAGTTGCATTGATGCTCTGACTAGCTGGTAGCAGTTCCCGATGCACGATGCCGCGAGCAGTCCACCAAACACACAGGAGGACCTTCTTCTGGTGCAGTGCTGGTTTCGGCTGTTATGGAACCGGTTCATGGGATGCTAACCAATGACGGCGCCGTGGAGCTTCGTACAGGACCCACTTCTCATCACATGTCAACACCCTGTCCAGGAATGGCTCCTTCCTCAGACGAGAAAGCAAAGAAACACAGGTGTCTGCTCGCGTTGCCTTCTGGTCCGGGGTCAAATCATGTGGGACCCATCGACCCAACTTGTAGTGCTTCCCAAGTTGATGGAGATGCTGCCGACTGGTTTCTCCACTCCACTGAATTGTAGTCCCAGTTCCTCACATGTCTGGCCACTGTTCGCCTCAATTGCTGCCTGAAGATCTTCATTTGGTACCTGTGTTGGTCCTGCACGTGGTGCGTCTTCGAGTGTTTCGTCACCGTCCTTAAACTTGGTAAACCACCGCTGCACTGTCCGCGTAGTCACGACACCCTCACCAAAGGCCTGGCGTATCTTTCGCCCCGCTGCAGCTGCGTTTGACCCTAGTTTGAACTCGTACAGCATACACGCCCTTATGACGCTCTGTGGAGATCCCATGTTCACTCTGTTCTTCCCCACGTTCACGGTGTAACTGAACTGCTACAACCAGGTAGTATGTTAGCTATACCCACACCAACAACTGACCTTCGCCTGATCTCCATTCGCATTCAACTCACGGTGTGAGGGCCAATTGAACACAGACCTCCACAAAAAGCAACAAAACTTTCTTGGTTCCCTTTATATTAAACAAACTAATTTTAAACAAAAATTATATCTCAAATGCAAAATTCATATAGGAAAGCTATTAGAGATATTAACAAATATATTATCTTTTAAGGTCAATTATACTTCAACTACAATTTTTCAGTGAGACTCAGATTCAAAACTCCGTAATTACTAGTCATATAGCTTTACTAAATAACACACTTTTCTCATTGGTCAAAACAATTTGCTGCTCATCTTTCCATCAAAATAAAAATCTCTAGCTTCATTTTAATATTATAGTAAGCCAAAACTACCTAAAGTTTAAGTCCTTCAAGCAAATTAAACTAATTCTTCTATGCTCGTCAAAAGTATAAGAAATGGTCTCTCTAAATGAGTAGTCTTCGGAAAAATGTATTCAAGGTTTTAATTAAAGTAATATTATCAAAACAATCTTATAACAAGCTAGTATACTATCCGAGTAAACAAAAATTATGAATCTAAGTAGGCATGTAAAATAATCTTGGAAGCTAGAATGCTATCCGAGTAAACAAAAATAATGATTAAACTTGAACATACACGAAAAATCATTGATATTCGATATATAATCATTAAAAGCAAGCTACACAGAGATGAGTATGTTAAAAATAATGTAATAATCAGAATGTATTCCAATTAGGGCGTAAAAAAACTCAATTATATTAATCTATAAGCGATTTCAAACTTATATATTCTTCTTAAATGAGCATTCAAGATACAGCAAACATCTGTCTAAGCTATATACTCAGAGAGAAAGTTTTCAATTAGAAAACAAAAAGATTTTGTAAACAAACAGAATTCAATCATAAATTACAAGGCCTTCTTCGGTAACAAAAAAGTAATAGACTTTTCAAAAAATGGAACTACTTTAACAATGAAATCTAGTTTGGACGGCGGTCTGTGACACACTTTTCAAATGACCAATTCAACAACAAAGCCATCTTTTCATCAAACAGATAACAAAATAAGTGCTATGGCATTACGCTAGCAAAATGTCAGTTCCCTCTTCTTAAAAAAAAAAAAATAAAAAAAATACAATAATAGCAAACAGTATGTCAGGTGGTAATAATCTTTAAAGCCAACTACCTGAAACATATTTTGCAGTAATGGATTATTTAACCTTCGGTGTTTTCAAAGGCTAGAAATGTCGCTCGATATCTTTCTTCCTGTTTCCAGAATATTCTCCATACGGCTTTTTCTCATTGGATAGCAACTTATGGAAGATTCTCAACTAAAGGCGTGGTAGTGAAATTTTAAAAAATACGGTTACAATAACTACGTGAAGACTATTTCAAAAGAACTTTTCATTGATTAATACAATTGTCAATGCACGCGAATGATCCGCAAACAAATTTGTTTAATTTCATCTTTTCCGCAATACACAAATGCTGTCAGTGTAACAGAACCAACCATCCACTACGTATAACTCATGCCTCTCACCGTATAGCTCTATCTTCGATCATCCTATGATACAAACGATTACGATTATAAATAACATTTTTTCCCAAGAGTATTAAATTAATAAATAAAGATATTATTTCTCTTCCCACGAATTCTATATCATAGAAATTACTCCTTTATTGCTTCCTTCTATCATAGAAGAGTACACGGCAAGTCGGGGGTCAAAGGCCAAAATAATTCAATTTTACATCAAATTATGAAATTTCATCCATGCTAAATCCTAATCATGTCCAAAGCGACTGCATCGCGTTGTACGGTTTCGCGGGTGCTTCACACCGCGTTTCGCGAACGGCGCGGGCAAGCGCTAAATCCACAAATTTATTTATTCAATAATTAACCAAATCATTAAAATTATTTATCAATCATTCAAACTTACGTCAGCTCAACAACCTATTATCTCAAATCACTTGCGGTTAGGTGGCAGAGAGAGGCTAAAACCCAACCCATCCCATCTAGGGTAGGTCAATAACACCTATACAAAACTCGTCCAACTATTCTCAAGGCCATAACAGGTCTAAAAACCGGTACTACTTAGCCATTCCTAATCAAAAAGTTATTAATAGAGGCCTTAGTTTCCCTCCTCAGTGAAACTAATGAATAACATTAATTTTATTAGCTTCCTTGAATCATCTGATGTAAACATTGAAGAGTGAATACTACTGTACTATCACTTCTAAACAGAAAATGTGATTTCATTGGAAATATTAAAAAACCAAAATTGAACAAACCTAGCACATGGTCACATTTACTGTCAGTCAATTGATAACGAGAGTTGTTGTGCTTTGTGAAGCGGGATACATGTTAACGTTCTTACGTAACCTGAAGAAAAAAAAATACACTCTGATTGGCGAAGTTCGTACCTGACCAGCTACACATTGAACGCAACGGAAAACTTCTATGAAATAAATAATTTTATTAATGATATCTTAAAAAATTCTGGAATATGCTTTTGAAACAATAAACAAACATACAACATATGTGTGATGTATTACCGGGAGAAATTTCTGCTTAGTTTAACTCCTTATGGCGCTTTCACACACCACAACCCGGGTCAGCCCAACATGGTTTAATTCGGACTTTTACATTACGTTTTTGTACGGTTCTAGTTTTACCCTTTTCACACAGGGAAGAAGGGTTTTAATATTTTATCGGCAGAGGGACTTCATTCCGTGGCATTTTACAGGCAATTTATCGATTCTCTCGAAAGTCGATTTACTGCACTTCGACTCACTGGATCTGATTTTCTGGCTTTCATTAGTTTAATCCCTGTTTATAGAACAGCAATAATGTTTTACAAGTTACAGTAATATTACCATGAATATTTTAGCGAACTTCAGAATTAAATAAAAACATTCAGGTATTCATTATATATTCTAAAAAAAATAACGATGTACTAGTTATGGGGAAGAAATCGATATGATTATAGCTTACGAGATACGCTCAAGTTGATATGTGTTTCTGTTTGAGTTTCCTGTGATGGGGATGAAGTATATTGTCGGTTTCAAATATATATAATTGAATTTTAACAGCTTTTTGGATATGTATTTTTCACAGCTTTAAATCGGAACGGTGTATTTCTTATGAATGTGTGAATTGCTATTAACGTCCCAAGCGAGGTGGTGAGCTTCTAAGGACGGGACCTACACTGTTTGGAAAAGTGGGCTCCCAACCACTGCGTTCAATGTATCCCGACATGATTTGAACATGTGACCTCGCGCACAGGAAGCGAACGCCCTAACCTCTTGGCCACCCCGAGGTTATTTCTAATGAGAAACCTGAAAAACACTGCACGTGCCAGCAACCTAGAAAACGTTACGAAATTATGCTATTATTTCATTAAATATGCACTCGACTTAATAAACAGATAAAAACATGGCGGCACGATGATTACTAATGGCGTCACTTCGTGTTATGAAACACGTGTTTTCCTACAAAAATCACTGCACAATGCCGAGTCATCAAGGACGGGTTAGTTATAGTCAGTTTATATTATTTTTTCATTATACGCGATTCACATGACGTTTTACCGCTCATTGTATATACTCGTCCGAACACGAAAGCTGCAAAATAGGCATTGTTTTTCTCCTGTAAATTTTAACTTTCTTGGCGGCCATAAAATAAAGTTAATCCGAATTTATATTATAAGAGAATTTGAAACTTTAGATTATATCCGTTCATGATCAAATGATTGTTGATTTCCTCAGAGTTTATTTCTTTCCATATTAGACTAGTACCAAGTAGAAATGGCAAAACAAAATAAATCTTGATACAAGGGTTTAATGGTATTAAACAGTTATACATTTAATATCATTAAACCCTTGTATACAGACATTTTCGTAATGTTATACACATTGTGGGCCAGCTATCTACATATTCAATCCATTACCGGTTGGTTCTGAATCTTTAGCTTGAAGACATACTGCAGTTAAACGTATCAAGTTTCTGTATCAGCATAGAAATCGCCCGGAAATTGGATTTATTATTCTAAGATGGAAGAGATATGGGTTCCATAACGATTTACCCGCTATAAGGTATGAAAGCATGTTATTTAATATTACTACGTTGATTCCTTTAAACGAAGTAGCCCTGATAGGCCTACAGACTATATCTGCAGAGAACATGTATTTGCATATGACCATTTTTTATTGTTCTACAAGATATCAGTTCTACTTCTACTACTGTTTTCACTTGGACTACTTTACTACGAAGTATTCGTTCATTAAGTTATTAAATGTGAAATAAAATAAAAGTAGAATAAATATGAAATAATATGTTGTAAATTCCTTCTAATATCCAATTTGTCAGCTAGCTCATGTACTTCTTAACTTCAAAATATCTCAAGGTATCTGTAACCGAATTCGTGGATTTATCTTTGAAGATACTTAGCAATAATCTGAATAAATACTTATCCCGGGGAGAAAAGGAAGTGACTGCTCCAAGTCTGTATTCCTAAACCTTTCCTTCTGACGAGAAAACTGGAGACTACTTGCTTTTCCCTACGTAAAATCTCT
>JAGDQP010033691.1:8609-20533 GCA_022664845.1 Lepisma saccharinum | reverse complement strand
TCGAAGTAGATCTGCTGTTCTGTATTTGAGAAGCTTGTTTCCAAAACCTGCTAAATCCATTTTACTTTTTTTTTTTTTTAACTTCAGAGAATATACAATTTCCTGAATCGATTTTGCTGTCAGTTTGAACGAGAATTTAGTCTATCAAATTTAAATCAATGCCTTAATATAACATTTGCTTCAAAATCGAATCAAAAACTTGTATAGCCTATTATATGAATAAAGAAAAAATTTAAGAACAAAGTAAAATGGAACTTGGAAGTTTTTGGAAACAAGCTTCTTATTTCTCTTGCAGATTGCAAAAGGTTTACAGTTCATGCATAATCGAATAAATCCGTTTGTATCGTCATTCATTCTCTGTTTCCCTATTGGGTTTCAAACAGCTGAGTACACGGCGTGTACCAACCGTGTACCCAGCGTTGTCCTTATATTTAGGTAGGTACACACTTCCTTCTAAAATTTTAAGGTGAGTACACGCCGCGTACCCGCGTGTACCCTTCATCCCACTCTTGGGTGTAAGTAGAGTTTTGTACGGTTTCTATTTATTTTTTACCACAAAAATGTAAAAGTTGGAGGCTGTTCTCTAGGATTTTGGGTGTGGCACCGTCACAGGGTGAGGGGTCTGGCGGAATTACTGAGCAGAAGTAAAATGTCGTTTAAAACTATACCGTCTTTGAAACTATTTATCACACACATAACAAATTAGTGACTGAGTCATTTTTACAGTGTATGCTACACAAGGATATATAAACCGAGCCGCCGTAGCTTAGTGGTAGAGCGGTGGCTTAGCATTCGGGAGATCGTGGGTTCGATCCTAGCGGCCGAACATCCTGACTAACATTTTTTCAAGATTTTTCTGAGCTGCAAAGGCAAAGGCAAAGGATGACACTTTCAACATAGTCCCTGGCCTACACCTTCCCGAATCTTTTCCTCTCCCCTATCCCGGTCTTAGATGCTTAAAGGTCATAAATAAAAATTTGCAACAATATGTATACCGGTAGCACGAATAAAGGGACACATTGCACCACTGTTTGCCATATAAATAACAAATTAGGGCTAAGGCATTTTTTACAGTGTATGTGCGGATTTAGGAGATATACCCTGGGGGAGGGGGCAAAGAGACACCCTGGGGGGCAATTACTTTAAAACATATCTTTTCGAATGAACCATTTAAAGTTATTCTGAATGCCTCCACGCCCCTCCCAAAATATGCCCATCAAGGAATATATCACAAATAAAGAGATACATTACACCAATAACTTCAAAATGCGGCTTTGTTGTACAATCTACTAAGTCCTACGAACTTGCTCTTTCACGACAAAGATAGCCAACCACTTTTCCTCTTTTCTTTCTTCCAGCAGAAAGTAATCGCAATGCAATTCAGTACTTCCAGCAGGTTTAAAAGAAGGCAGTAAATTTATTTAAATGTTTACACAGTACACAATACATATATAAATTCTGAAATGCCGAACACTTGTGAATCACAGTAAAAGCCCCGTAATTTGTTTATTACAGCAGACGACTACTTCACACACGCACCAATTTCTTTTCTTCTTATTTTCCCATGTAATTTGTTTGTCGGAGCAGACAGCCACTTTGCGCATGCACAGAGAGACGAGCAGGGGGAAGTAATCTATATATTTAAATTAATTTTTATAACAATACACTATTGTACTACGTAGAGGGAGCACGTCTCTTCGCAAAATTATTTTTTGGTGAAATTTGTTTCCTTTTTTGGCAAAATTATATGAATTTTATGTATATTTCACACCCAGACAGAACTCGGACTCCCTCCCCCAAAACAACTTCTGGATACATCTTCAAACCGTATTCGGTAAGGAAAAACACAGCTTTCAGACATGGCTGAGTATACTTTAATAAAAAAAAAAAAAAACTAACCGCGTAACAGTTTCGGAATATAAATAATTGCTTATTTTATATATTGAAGTATGAAGAAGGAAGTGATATACTTCCGAAACTGTTACTCTTTAGTTTCTTTTCGTGATATTACCATATAATCAGCCTGGTAAAAAATGTTGTTTTCCTTTATTAAAATACTTTCATAAAAGATTTGTCAAGTCACCAAGCCATATCTACTGGACAGATTTTTATTATTTAAAAATATGTTTGTATTTAGTATTTAGGCCTGGTTTAGTTATCGCATCCCCATTTTCGGACTCAAAATGAAAGGGAAAGTCATGTTGAAACATCTTGTGTCCTCATTTCTTAAGAGTTTAGTACCCAGTTGCTCTCGCTCTCTCCCGAACTCATTTGGCGGCGTTTTGTCATTTTATGGGTCGAAAAGAGCCCCAAGTTGTCCTCCTCTTGTTTTAAAAAAGAATACTTTTAACACTACCCTATATTCATACATAGAAATTTGTAATATGAAATATCATCCATCCGTGGATTGTATTTACTGGGTGAAGCATTAAGCAAGTGAGACATTAAGAAATAATATTTTTATTATTCTTTTTTCTAATAGCCACCAAAATACCCGATCTTTACATTACCTTCCAAAATAGCCTCAGCTAATAAAATACCCGAAAGTGGGGTAATTACCCACCAATTGGCAACACTGAGCGTGAAGTTATTAGTTGTTCTCATTCTTACGTTTTTCTAGATACAAAACACCGCCCGGTTTTTCCCGCCATTTTTCGACGTTATGAGACTATTTGAGTTTCGACGTTGTGTAACAAATCTCTCTTTCGACGCTATGAGACGGCTGGTGTCTCATAGCATCGAATCTCATAACGTCGAAAGAGAGATCTGTAACACAACGTCGAAAATTTCATGATGCCGTCTCATAACGTCGAAAATTTTCGACGCTATGAGACGATTTGATTTTCGACGTTATGTCACAAATCTCTTTTTCGATGCTATGAGATTCGACGCTATGAGACTCTTTGAGAAATCTTTCGACGTTATGAGACGATTGCAAACTTTGCTTTTTCCCGCCTTTTTCGACGTTATGAGACTATTTGATTTTCGACGTTGTGTAACAAATCTCTCTTTCGACGCTATGAGACGGCTGGTGTCTCATAGCATCGAATCTCATAGCGTCGAAAGAGAGAAGTGTAACACAACGTCGAAAATTTCATGATGCCGTCTCATAACGTCGAAAATTTTCGACGCTATGAGACGATTTGATTTTCGACGTTATGTCACAAATCTCTTTTTCGATGCTATGAGATTCGACGCTATGAGACCCCACGAATTTTAAGGTGCTATGGACCATAGGGAGAGGAGCAAGGTGTCCTGGAACCAGAAATGTCAAAAATATCATATAATGGGCAGTATGCAACTTGAAATTGAATATCTTGAAAATGGTTAGAGCAATCGGAATGAAACTTTAGGAACTTAATAATGACAAAAAGTAGTAATGAAATGCAGAAACAGTGTTGCCATCCGTGAAGCAATGTTGCCAACTCATAATAAAATGTATTTTCTTGAAATGACACTATATACTAATTAATACAAAATTTTAAAGCACTAGTAATGAAGAAAAGTATAGCAAAGTCTGGTGGAGCAGTGTTGCAAACTATGGACAATATATCAGGTTCAATGTGGAGAACCGACATTGTCACGGTTGAATCTTGTATATTTTCTACAGTTTGCAACACTGAAGTCTGTGCTTTACATATGTTGTGCATCATTACTAGAGGGTACGAAATATGCACAAAAAAACCGACGTAGTGCCATTTGAAATACTTCAACTTTATAATAGGATGGTAACATTGTCAACCGATGACATCGCATTTGGGTTTCTGATATTCATCTTCTTGATAAAAAAAAAATCCTCCAACTTGAAAACCACGAATAATGTTGCCATCTGTGAAGCAGTGTTGCCAATTTATAACAATAAATTTGCTGCAGATTGGTATTCGTGTAGTTTTCCTAACACTGCTTGTTAGACAATTTGTGTTACTCTATGTTGGTAGACTGTTATGAAAAAGGAAAGACATGCAGCACAATTTGACATACTATGGGGTACTGTTGACTCCAGCAGATAAGAAGAACGTGTACGAAGGAATAGTAAAGTATCGTGAAAAGACGGGAAAGGGAACCGGGTCTGTTTGTTGTATAGCAGTCGCAAGTGCCAATGGTTACATGCATGTTTGGCTTTTTTTACCTTTTTGTGTTGTCTGCTGATATTTGAAGAACAGAATGACAAGACATGTGGTGCAATTTAACATACTTGTAACGGTTTGGAAAGGTGTGTTTACTTAGGAAGGGCATAGGGAGCAGTAGTGTGTGCGGGTTATTGTTCACTGAAGAGAGAGAAGACCCGAGGGATAATGTTACGTGTGTAGTGTATAATTAAACGCGGGTGGGAGTGGTTATTTTGTTATTCAAAGTGAGACAAGCTGTGGTCCTTAAGTTTTAGTGGATTTATTTGGCATTTCGAACGAAACGCCAACAAGGGAAGAACGTATAGTATTCGAATAGCTTAAAAAGTAGCTGTTTGAAGAAGAGGTTGTAGTTCAAGAGTTTACTACACTTATGGTAGACGAAGAGGGCAGTGGTGATGATGAAATAGATAGTGACTTCGGCGATGATCCAACGTTACAATCAGGAACATAATCACCTCGAGATTGAAGTCAACCATTAATGGACTGTCACGAAAGCAGTAGTTCTTCGTATGTTCCATCACCACCAAAAAAGGAGACGACAAAATTCCCTGAAGTGTACGGTACCCGGCTGATGCATACAAAATCTAGACAAAACAGCCAAGAGGACATGGTCCTCCACAGTTATGTCTCCCAGGCTTATCCATCGACATGTCACCTCGTGTAAAATTCCCTACAGTTATGACACATAAAAGAAAGATTAAAAATTAAGAGGTCTTCTAAAAATTTGAGAAGACGCTCAAAACTCCTTGCAAACACTATAAATCCTTGCAAGAAAAAATAATAAAGAAGTGAGTGATCATTACATCGCAATGAGACAACAACATGCCATTATCCACGGCAGAATGATACGAATATGGGCACGAAATATTAAGCAACAACTTGAGCCGGACAACACCTTATTGTTTAAAGCGTTCCAAAGTTGTGTCTAAGCCTTCAAGAGAAAGAACAATATAGTATCTCGCAAGGTAACACATAAAAGGTGCAAGCGGTTTGCTGTTGATGATTGTGATGTACACCAGAAACTCACAAAATTTCTTAATGAAGTTAAGGATTTCATTTAAGTGCACAAATTGTCTCCAGATCAAATAATTAATGAATCCAGAATAATCCAGATTCGATAAAGAATTACGTGCTGGAAGAACGTTTTCCTTTAAGGGAAACAAGACGACCTATTGTGCCATGGCTTCAGTTGTAGCAACAACGCATTCATATATGATAATGCCAGTTATTGTGTGGATGATACGTTACTTCCACACATGTATGTTCTCGTCTGGGAGTCCAGTGGATATTTCACAGCTATTATGACACATGAATTACCGAATATGAAAGCGTATGCAAGCAAATCAGCGAACATGACAAACCATGATTTACAAGTATTCCTGGAGCAGGTATTATGGCCCGATTTACAAGGTAGAGAACGCGTTCTCCTTTTGGTGGTCTCCTGGACACCAAACAAGGATGATGCTCTTTACAACGAAACAGTACCTGAAGGTGTTGAGTTCTATAAGAAGTTGATCATGGCTAATTGTACAGGTCTAATACAACCAGCTGATATTTTCTTTTTTCGTGCATTGAAAACCATGGTAAAGTTCATTGCCGATACATGAATAGTATAATCCGAAGTTAAAATGTGGCATCAAGACCATTTTCTCCGCATTCAGTAGTTTGTATATCCCCAGTTTACAGCCAATCGATTTCAAAATTTGCTACGATTTTTTTTTCAAATGTGGATTTGCCAGTGAACATTCAGGACCATTTTAAACACCTT
Source organism: Lepisma saccharinum (assembly GCA_022664845.1). Taxonomy (NCBI): domain Eukaryota; kingdom Metazoa; phylum Arthropoda; class Insecta; order Zygentoma; family Lepismatidae; genus Lepisma; species Lepisma saccharinum. Next base: position 14,635 of record JAGDQP010033691.1, on the reverse strand, counting down.
CGGAATATTGCTTCGAAAGTGGACATGCAGAAGTATGTTTCAATGATAACTTTGGCCAGCTTGCCTTCATACGGTGTGCTCACTGCGAGAAATGCTTGTGTGTTGACCACTCTATAGTCCTCGATCTTCATGTCCACTAGAACAGGTACGTACCATGCCGTTTTGTACTTGGCAACACTGCTTCTTAGATTCGGTCTGTTGCACATTCAGTGCATCATTTTCTAGAGCTGTGTCGAGATATCAATTACGTAGGTTGGCCATGGTCAGCACGTATATCTCCGAAAGTACGCAGCACTTCACCGCCTGACTCTGTTATTTTCTTCTTTCCTACGAGTATGTTTACAATATATCATCATCGTCATCATATTCCGCCGTTTTCTATCCACTGCTGGATGAAGGCCTCCCCCTTTTCTTTCCACATATCTCGGTCTGCTGATATCCTCATTCATGTAGCTCCTGAAAAACGCTTGATTTCATTTACCCATCTTACATTTGGACGTCGTCTCGGTCGTTTCTTTTCTCTAGGAATCCACTGTAGTACATTTGTCGTCCACCTTCCATCTGTTCGTCTAGCTATGCGAAAGGCCCATCTCCACTTCATCATCTTCGCAGTATTGATTACATCCTCTACCTTCCTTTGTGCGCGAATCCATTCATTTCTCTTCCTGTCCCTCCTGGTTATTCCTAGCATGCACCTCTCCATTGCTCTTTGTTTGACTCTCAATCTTTGAGTCGTTTGCGCATTCAATGCCCAAGTTTCGCACCCGTACATCATTACAGGTAAGACACATTGATTATAAACTTTACGCTTCAGACACATTGGAAGTTTGCTTTTGAAAATAAAGTGTAGTCTTCCAAAAGAACTCCACGCCATTTTACATCTTCTGTTTATTTCATCAGTCAACTTTGCATTCGATGTTTTAAGCTGGTCTAGGTAAACATACTCATCAACTATGACTATTGTCTCTCCGTTAATCTTCACTTCTTTCTTTATTAACTTATATATAGATTTACTTACAGTAAATGTATTGTTATAAGTTGGCAACACTGCTTCACAGATGGCAACATTATTCATGGTTTTCAATTTGGAGGATTTTTTTTTTTATCAAGAAGATGAATATCAGAAACCCAAATGCGATGTCATCGGTTGACAATGTTACCGTCCTATTATAAAGTTGAAGTATTTCAAATGGCACTACGTCGGTTTTTTTGTGCATATTTTGTACCCTCTAGTAATGATGCACAACATATGTAAAGCACAGACTTCAGTGTTGCAAACTGTAGAAAATATACAAGATTCAGCCGTGACAATGTCGGTTCTCCACATTGAACTTGATATAGGGTCCATAGTTTGCAAGACTGCTCCACCAGACTTTTCTTTCTTACTAGTACTTTTAAATTTTGTATTAATTAATATACAGTTCCATTTCAAGGAAATAAATTTTATTGTGAGTTGGCAACACAGCTTCACAAATGGCAGTACTGTTGATGCATTTCGTTACTACTTGTTGTCATTATTAAGTTCCTGAAGTTTCATTTCGATTACTCTAACCATTGTCAAGGTATTACATTTCAAGTTGCATACTGCCCATTATTTGATATTTTTGACATTTCTGGTTCCAGGACCCCTTGCTCCTCTTCCTATGGTCCATAGCACCTTAAAATGCGGTGACCTCCATATCTCATCATGCTCTATCAGATGCGCTATGTCTGCATGGATTTGCGCGACAACCACCATGACCCTTTCTTGTGAGTGAATGGTTTACTTTTGATTTTCTTCCTTTGGCTACCTTCTTCTTGATGTAGTGCAAAGTATCCATCCATTTGAAGGCCACATGAAAAGAATGCGTTTTGTCTATTTATGACAAATTTGAGAAAAGACTCTCTTCAGTTAGCTCTTTGAATGACCATTTTAACAAGAGGACATGCATGAAGATAGAATGTGCTGTCCATCTGCTACAAGAAATTCTTTTATGCAGACATACGCAATACTAGTTCTGAACCTTGAAACCGCTCTCCTGTAAAATCAAGAAAATGGACAAAGGACGTTATTTTTCTTTGGTGTTCATTTACCTTTATTTTTCAAAAAACAAATCTGAAAGTATTACACCGTGAAATATTAATGTTAAACTACAATCAATCATGTTTTCCCCTCCAATCCTGTTACACAGTCTAGCCAACATACTTTCGCCTATCTTGGTTAAACAAAAACCTTAGGAAAGCTGAGCTAAGAGAATAAATATGATCTCATATTAATCCGCACACAGAAGCAGCCCCAAGTAAGAAGGTCTTTCATCCTGGACTGAATTCCTTTCTGCATTTAGTTCCAACAACCAGGAACCAGTTTTCTACTATACATGGATTGGACTGGCTGCCTTTCTGCAGAGAGCGATGGAACCACCCATAAAGAAACAATTTCCGTCGGTGTCTCGATTTTGAAAAAGAAGTATGATTCAAGCTCTTTCTGTATGGAGCGATTTAAATGCAATGTATACGGGCATAGTTTATAATCAATATATTTTCAAAATATATTGTCAATATATCACTATAAGATATGCACGGAATACTTATTATTACTAACAGACTTGTTATCACTAACGGTGCTTCAAATTGTCTCTCACTTATCCCCAGAGCAACCCCGGAGAGAGGAGACTTAACATGCATATGTCTCACTGACAATAACATCATGATAACGTGGTATCATACTGTACTTCATGTGGATCAGCGCACGTTTGGACATTTCTTGAATCTTGTTTATCCTCCTTCGTAATTATGATCCGAAAGTTCATAATACCCACATGACCTTTAAACGTTTCCTTGATCTTATATTCCACATTTCAATATTTTATTTCGTTTGTAATTTACGTAGATTTTGTTTTTTAAACTGTCACGAAAGTTTCAATAAAACCAAATTTGTCATATAGATATAAAAGAAACTATCCAAATGTAAGGTTCAGTTTCCAGTGAAACATTAACTGAAGATCTGAATTGCAATACTTCCCAATCCTACCAGAGTATTCATTTTATTAGGAGGAACATAAACAATCCAAGGACTTGAAATGTTATTCTATTCAGCTGAACATATTTTGTATTAAAAAAAAAAAAGGTTTTATAACTGGAGTTAAGATATAATATTATGCAAGTGGATAGCCCTTGGAACATAGATGCAGACGATCAGAAAATATGATAATACAAAAAAAAAGTGGACTTGGGATGTTTTACAATTCAGGTTATCAACTGTCCTTAGAACAATCTTCGGAAGACCAGAGTGTAACATTTGAATCAGTAGTTAGTAAACTGTTGCCGACCACAATTTCGTCTGCGCCACAACCGGATGCTAGTAGATAAGAAAGTACTCGACCACTGTTCACATTACGGAGTCGTAGTTAAACAACCCTAGTTCGCTTTCAAGTTCATTTATCATTTCATCTGACTTTGAGGTAACACTTGTCTCGCTTCATTCAAACGCACAAGCAGAACAAATTACTGTGTCCACTGGTTGCTAACTTTCTCTTTATCTCTTGCTTTGTCGCAAGAATAACTGTTCAAAATAAATTATCATTGACCAAAGTATAGGGGTAATCATGCTAACTTTAGGAATCCTGCTGTTTTCATCAATTCCTTTTATCAAGTCTGTGGGTGTAAGACACTCTACACTCCACTATAATTTCATAAAATTAATGAACTTTATGAACGAAACATTTTAAGGGTAAAATTGATTTGTCTTAATTGGCTAGGTATTTGGCACTACAAAGGAACGAAACTCACTTTAGTGTGTAGTCCATTTCCAAAACCGCCCTTGCTCAAGCGACACAGTGTAGTAAATTTCAAAGCTAAAGAAACTTTGCAGTTATGAATACCTCAGTAGCAAATGTATGTTAGCTGCTCATGAGAGCCATATCGCCCCATATCGATAATGCTAGCTGAATAGCGGCTTCGCTTGAGCCCACGTCGATCGGTGTGGGATCGACATCGATTATCGGTATCACTAATTTACCTATTTTCTAAAACTATTAAGTATTGTGCAAAGAATACATCGATTTTTACAAAACTTAGTGAGTGAATAAAGTAAAATTAAAAAATAGAGCACTCGTCATGGAACCATATCGATCCATGTCGTTAATCGATATCTATATTAATCAATATCGGTTCATATGGGCAAAATGTTGTTCATTCAATCAATGCTATATCCCTCTGGTGATAAAATATAAAAGTTCATGTTGTTGTCAACACGCGGCCAGCTTTGTTTGGTGACAAAGAAGTTGTTCATCGTTGAAGCATGTTGAAGTGCAGAAATCACGTCCTTTCACGGGAAGGACATACACAAATAAGGTGTTAAAATTTGTTATTTTTTTTTCAAGCATTCTTTGATCACTGTAAGTACATAGACAAACCAACAAGATTTATAGTAATATTTATTACGCTGGTTTTCGTACATTACCAGAAGTGGGGGACATCTTACACTTTTGTTTCGTTTATAAATGAGAGGAACTACCAATTTTAGCATGAAGGTAACATGGAAAATAATATTATTTTACAAACTAGCAGTGGTCGACAAATTTTACAATCCATTAGCAAAGCGAAGTTATATAATTTTATGTAGAGACAAATTGTATTCTTTACATAAGTAGTAACTTCGTTTTACATTCTAACGTGTTTTATTATTTCTTGTTGGTTTGATTATGTTGGTGGTTCTATATAAAAAGGGGGATTCCTTTCTAAACATAGTAAAAAAATCAGAATTCCATTATGTTCACAATGCGAATGGCCTTTATTTTGTAATGTCGATGATCGACGTCGAACGGTGTCGATGTCCGATGTGGAACGACATCGTTAACCGATATTGGTAGAAGAAATTCTACAAGATAATGAAGAATTTATATGCCGACAATTTCAAGTGAAGCATTTGAGAATAAATTCACATAAGGATCTCCTTAAATAGTCTACCTAACCCTTTAAACTAATCAGAGGGCAGAGAAAAAAATAATACAGTTTTAAGCCTTTTGTAATTTTTAATGTACGGGAAGAACAAAGCTATCATAATGGCATATGTATTAGAACAGGAAATGTAACATTGAATATCCAATTACACGTCCAGGTATTTACTGTATTTTACAATGAAAATATATTTTTTTAATAATACATGTTTAACTTGCCCCCAAAAAAAGCATTTCTATCCACTCGTCCGTTTTTTTGATTTTCCTTTTAAAATAAAAAGATTTTTTTTTCTTAATGTGAGGAGTAGTTTCAACTTTTGAATGACTTGAGAAAATATTAAACTTGATGACGTTTTCGCCATAATGTCAGCGCATTCCAAACTTTTTCTCTTTCCCAGAATTACGTTCGTAAACTTAGTATTTTAACAGAGGCTTCCAACTCGGAACGCAGTACTTATTGCGGCTAACAGATGGCAGGAGATGCCAAAACAGCGAAGAGTTCCCTTGCTTTAAGAGCAATTGATACACGGTACAGCTCGATACAGTTCATATGTTATATAAAATTAGCTGCGAATATTTAGTGTTATTGAATGTGAATAGTGCGAAGATTTATAGTAGTTCTTTTCAAAGAGAAAACAGGTAGCTAAAATTAGATGAACAAATAACAATATATAGTTACTAGTATTCCTATTGTCTTAACATTCTGAATAAACTCGAAGACAGAAAAAAAAAAATATAATGCAAGAGTTAAATACAGAGAAAACATTCCAGAACAGAATTAGCATTAAAGTTCTAGCAAAAGCAACAGATCTTTCAAAGTACGTCAAACCCTCTACTTTCATTAGAATCTTTCGCTTTCTATCCTACTTTATCGTGGGAGTCCTCCATACTGTCATGGATTCGCATATAACTGCTTTCTCTTCCTTTTATCTTCGATCGCATTTTCAATTGTGTTGTTTAGTCTATAACTGTTGCGTAGCTAATGTCCTAAAAGGTTCATTTTCCTTTGCTTTATTATCTCCTATGCTCTTTTGTCTGTCACCTTTTATTTCGTCATTATGCATCGCACGTGCCCAGTTAATTGTTCTC